>SJYV01053126.1:1395368-1455477 GCA_006410875.1 Neotragus pygmaeus
ATCTCCTTCAGAATGGACTGGTTGGATCTCCTTGCAGTCCAAGGGACTCTCAAGAGTCTTCTCCAACACCACAGCTCAAAAGCATCAGTTCTTCGGTGCTCAGCTTTCTTCACAGTCCAACTCTCACATCCATACATGACAGTTTGCTACTATTCAATAGTAAAACCCTGCCAGCAGCCTTTCTTTTTTTCACCTATTACAGCCCAGTTTCCTGAGAAGCTGGTACAGTGTTTCTGTGGGCTGAGTTGGCAGAAGGCTGGTGTGGCAGAGCCAAAGAGGACGAGGTGTCCCAGACACCAGAGTGTGGCAGATATGTGCTAGGACAGCAAGCAGAGGGAACACAGAGGAGAAATGACTTCCAGGGTGGTTGTATGTTGGTTAGTGAGAGGCTGACAGTGCGTGAGTCATAGAAGAAAGAACATTTAGTCCACGCTTTCATTTATTCACTCATTCAATAGATCTTAGCTTTTCCTTCCTTAGCCAGACATGTCTCCTGCCCTGTGGGAGCTTAAGCCTCATGAAGAAGACAAAGATCACCCAATGAACGAGATAAAATGTGCAATTGTGCAAAGTGTAAGAAAGGAGACTAGTTGAGGGACTATAACTAGTGTTTCACCCACTCAGGAGGTCAGAGAAGGGTGTTCAAGGGCAAGTGAGATTTCAGCAAGGGGAGGAAGCGGGGGTGCCCCATTAGAAGAACAGGCTGGCCATGAGCAGGGCTGGGGGCGCCTGGACCCCAAAGAAGGCAGAGAGTAAGCAGGGGTTGGGGCAGTGGACACCAGGCTCTTGGCCAGATGTTTTTCGTGTTCTGAACTAGGTAGAGTTTGTGCTTAGAAAAATCCTCTAAGGTGAGAGTCCCTTTAGTTTTGGCTCTTCTTAAAATAAATTCTGAGATACAATGGATGCTGGTAGTTGATGAGAAAGGGGATTCCAGAGCACAGGAATGAGGGAACCCAGAGAGAATTGAAAAACCACATGAAGGGTGATTTATGGGGGTCACCTGCTGTGGCCAGGGGGCTCTCATCCACCAGGGCTGCCTGAGAGGTGTATGAGAGGTCTCCCAGAGTTTTTGGTTTTTCGCTTGAGAGAATGACACAGATCAGTAATGACAGTCCCCAGAGACACCTGCCCCAGGTGTTATATGCATTTTAAAGATAACGATCAGAAAATGCTAGCCTCTTGCCCAAATTTTCACAGCAAGTAAATGATATAGCAGGGATTTGCACCATGGTGCGCTGTGACTGCAAAGTTCATACCCTTACCACCATCCTCTTCACTGTATATTAAAGACACACAATTATCAAGAATACAGTGAATTAAGATGGATATGAAGGTCAGTGTGGGTGTGATATTTTTTATTTAAGTTGAAGTATAGTTGATTTATTGGGTTTGATCCCTGGGTCAGGAAGATCCCTTGGAGGAGGGCATGGCAACCCACTCAAGTATTCTTGCTTGGAGAATCCCATGGACAGAGGAGCCTGGTGGGCTACAATCCATAGGATTACTAAGAGTTGGACATGACTTAAGTGACTTAGCATGCATGCATAGCTGATTTACAATGTTGTGTTAATTTCTGCTGTACAGCAAGGTGATTCCATTATATATATCCACACACACATTCTTTCTAAAATATTTTTTTCCATTTTGGTTTGTCACAGGACAGTGATATAGTTCCCTGGGGTACGAAATTTTTCTCACAGTTACTGTCTCCCCAGGCCTAGAGGTGATGCTGAACCTCTGGTGATTCTAGAGTACCTGCAGAAGAGGTACCACCTCCCTGGGGAATAGTAAAGGATGATGTTACGTGATCTACAGAGCAAACTAATTGACCCATGAGGATTTAACCCAAGTGTACAAGAGTGAAAGGGTTGTCAATATGGTCTCTAGTAGATTGAAGAGGACTTCTTAAGTGCACACTTGTAAAGATTCCACCTGTCAATGCAGGAGACACAAGAGACGTGGGTTTGAACCTTGGGTTGGGAAGATCCTCTGGAGAAGGGCATGGCAACCCATTCTTGTATTCTTGCCTGGAAAATTCCATGGAAGAGGAGCCTGGCGGGCTACAGTCTAGAGGGTTGCAAAGAGACATGACTGAGCAACTGAGCACTATAGTAGATCAAAAATGGTCACCAATTTTTTGAGAAGTAGCAAAGAACAAGGGGAGAAATTGAAGTCTCCTCCCCACACCTCGTCTGCTCTCAGTGACTTGTTTGACCAGTCAGATGAGGCAGAAGTGACCCTCTAGGAGCCCAAAGGTTTGCTCACAGGGGTCCTACCACTTCCAGCTGGGGTGCTTGAATGGAACTTGCTCCTGGAGTCCTGAGCTGCCATACGAGCTGTCCAGCTACCCTGAGGGCACCATGCTAGAGAGGCCCCAGGTGAGTGGTCCAGGTGAGAGGGACAGACTCTAGGTGTGTGGTCCAAGTGAGACTGACAGGTTCTAGATGAGGGATCCAGGTGAGAGTTTCAGATGAGTTCAGCCGTCCAGTGTCTCTGCCCAGGTGCCAGACGTGGTAGACACCCACCAGACCAGGCCACCTTCAGCTGGTCCCACCAAATAAGCTCTGTTGATGGCACATGCAACAGATGAATCACCCAGCTGCTCATACTCCTGACCTACAAAACTGAGATGAAATAACATCCTTGGTAGTTTAATTTTTTGTTGCTCAGCCAGAGATAGCTGGAACATGAGCTTTACTTTCTATTTCCTGTCGGCATTGCAATCTTACTCTTGGTAGAAGAATTTTATGTTATATTAGTTAGTTGTGTCCGACTCTGCGATCCCATGGACTGTAGCCCGTCAGGCTCCTCTGTCCATAGGATTTCCCAGGCAAGAATATTGGCGCAGGTTGCCATTTCCTTCTCCAGGGGACTTTCACTATCTAGGGATCGAACTCGGGTCTCTTACATTGCAGGCAGATTCTTTACCATCCAAGCCACCGGGAAAACCTACATCATAGAAAAATATATACCATCATTAAATCTAGGCCCACATGGTAGGTTGAAATTCAGCTATTTGGACCAAGTTCTATATACATTTAGAGGTCAGTGGGGAATTTGGGCACCTCTCTCTTTCTTTCTGTGATTCATGGGTGGAATTTTGGATCAAACATCTGAGGGATTTGCCCCAAGGAGTGAAAGCATGTGCTGTTCTCAGCCCTGAAATGTAAATGGTGGATGGACGTCCAGGAGCCAGTTTGTAAACATAAGCGTGCAAAGCAGTAGCGAATCCACACAGTGTGAGGAGGCTTCCCTGAGCGCATAGCAGTGAAGGCAAAGCAGTGATTATGGTTGTGCTTCTGAGAGAAAGTAATCCAGAAAGTGCAGCAAAAACATAGGGGGATGCCCATAGTCAAAGCAGCCAGGAGTCAGAGGGGACCCGGCTGGGAGATGGTTTACAGAGTTCAGCTCAGGACAGAGGAGGCTGCCAGCAGGAAGCGCTGGTGTCCAGCCACTGGGAGGCCCCGGGCATGAGTTCAGAGCCGTCCTCTCAGTGCCTCGTGACCTCAGCCCTCAATATATATTTTGGGGGGAAAAGGCATCTTCTTTCACTAATTGTGTAACTGATTCAGTGAGGTGTCCCACCTCTTGGGGGGCCAAGGTGGACATGGTCTTACTTATTTTTTCAATAGCCACAGCTGTGTCCTGACAGCTCCTTTCCCACTGGCTGGGGATGCCCCAGTGACTGCTGCCTGTCACCATAGCTTCCCAGTAGTGTGGGGCTGTCGGGACTGTGTGGTTCTATTTCTAAGACTTCGTCTTGTTTGCGCAAACATTTAATCTCATGATGCGTTTCTTTTACCCACTCTTGTGACTGATGTTTGTATAAGTGTGTGTTGTGTATGTGTGTGTAAGTATGAGTGTGTTGTGTATGTATTGTATGTTGTGTATGTGTATACGTGTGTTGTATATGTGCATGAGTGTGCTGTGTGCACATATGTGTATGTGTGCACTGTGCATGTGTGTACATGTATGAATACTGTGTTTATACACATGTGCTTCATATGTGTGCATATGCATGAGTGTGTATATGTATGTACATGCATGTGTATGTGTACTTGTGTGTATGTATGTGTTTTGTATACATGTGTGTGTATGAATGTGTTGTGTGTGTGTGTGTGTGTTATGTGTACGGTGTCGTGTGCATGAGTGTATGTTGTATGCATGAGTATGCATTGCACATGTGAATGTGTGTGTAGTATTGTGTATGTGTTGTATATGTGTTTATGTGTATATGAGTGTGTTGTGCATATGATGTATATATATGTGAATGAGTGTGATTTATATGTGTGTGTATGCTTGTGTATGTGTTGTGTGTTGTATATGTGTTTATGTGTATGTGTGTTGTACATATGATTTATATATGTGTGTTGTGTGTGTGTTGTATACATGCTTATGTGTGTGTGTCATGCATATGATGTATATATATGTGAATGAGTGTTTTATACGTGTGTGTGTGCTTGTGTATGAGTGTGTATGTTTGTGTGTTGTGTGTGTTGTATATGTGTTTATGTGTATGTGTGTCATGCATATGATGTATATATATGTGAATGAGTGTGTTTTATATGTGTGTGTGTATGCTTGTGCATGAATGTATATGTGTTGTTTGTGTGTTGTGTGTGTTGTATATGTGTATATGAGTGTGTCGCACATATGATATATACATATGTGAATGAGTGTGTTTTATATGTGTGTGTATGCTTGCGTATGAGTGTCTTGTGTGCTGTGTGTACAGCGAGTCTATCACCTCACCGACGGGCGGGTCTCCCCGAGCTCCCCTCGGGACTACTGGGCTGGCCAGAGCGGGGGCGAGCCCTGGCGGGCTCCAGGGTGGCCGCTCTGGCCAGGCTGCTGCCCTTTTCCTACTGGTGGTAACTGCTTTCTCATCTTGGGACAGTGTGTGAACTCTGGGGTCCTTTGGGAGCTTTCCACCAAGTGCCGGCTCTCTGGAGGAGGGGGAGGGAGGGCCTTGGCTGGTTTCTCAAGGGTCGTGGGGGAAAGAGTCTCATCCTGTACTCTCCCCTGGTTTTCATGACCATATCCCCCATGCCTTCACCTTTTCTGTGTGAAGATGCTACCCCTCTGGACCACCTTCCCATAGCCTGCCTCCTGCTGAAAGGAGAATAAGTCCTTTCCTGAGCCCTGGATGTTCAAGCCACCCCGAATGTTGAGTGCTGGGAGCGCCCACTTTTTTCTGAATGCTCCTAATGAAATCCTCTTGGCTGGGCAGGGAGCAGAGGCTCAGAAGGGCAGGGCTGCCCTGGCCACACCACAGTCAGTGCCCTGTGGTCTGCTCCAGTGTTTATTTGTCCCACCATGTACACATCTCCACAATCAATCATTTGTGCGTCTGAGAACTTCCCTGAGTCTCATTCTGTCTTTTAAAAGATGTAGTAACCAAGAGTTCACCTAATTCCCTAAATACAGCTGAAATTCAGCTTTTTATCAACTCAGGATGGCAGTTCCTTTTGACACAGGGGTTTCATTGTCCTTCGACTCTGGTGGGACAATGGGTAGATGTTATCAAGAAGTGGTAAGTGTCGCATCTCTTCTTGTAGTTAAATGGATTGGTTGGGCGTGTGTCTTATAAAGATAGTAGAGGTGACTTTTTGGAAGTCATTTTAGGGAAAAGTGTCATCATGAAATACTTGCAGAGAACTACAGCTCTCATTTCCTGCCAACTACTCATTACTTTGCTGGGTTTCTTGGAAGTTTCTCAGCTTGCCGTTTGATGATCTGGAGGAGTTCAGAGTCATCAGCAAAATTGGAGATTTCTCTGTGTACGCCCTCCTTTAAGACCATGTAGAAGTATTCATTTATCTTTAGGGTTTGTTTTGACTCCCCCCCATATTTCCTGTCTAGACTTGCTAAATGCTGGCTTCTCTACTGACTGTATTTTTAAGTTATCAGCTTAGATCTAGGGCAGGTCTGAAGTCAGATCAGAAGCCATGGTGAGTGATGCCTCCCAGGTAGTTTATTAAAACCTGGAATTTCCATTCAAGTCAGAAGTGGGCATAATAAGCATAGAAAATCAGATTAACCCAACATTCTAGAACGTTCTAGACGGTGCCACCTGACGTTTGACAGGGACAAAGACAATGAAATGGATATTTAAATATCATTAAGGAAATGTCTGGGGGCCATTTAGGAAAAAGTGTGTGCGTGTGTGTTCAGTTGTGTCTGACTGTGACCCCTACAGCCCACCGGGTTCCTCTGTCCATGAGATTTTCCCAGGCAAGAACACAGGAGTGGGTTGCCGTTTCCTCCTCCAGGGGATCTTCTTGACCCAGGGATCGAACCTGCATCAGTAGGCAGACCCTTTATCACCGAGCCACCTGGGATGCCCTCAGGAAGTGGTGGGACCTCCTAAAATACCAAAGGTTCAAGTAGGGTTTGAGTTCATCTTTCCTCAATAGTACATACATATCTACAAGATAAATTTTGGTGGGGGGAGGTAAGTTAATTTTTAATAGTTTGACATTTATGTATGCTGTAAACTGTGGCAANCCAAGTATCCAAAAACAGTAAAAAAAAAAAAAAAAAAAAAACTGCTCAAAATTAATTAAAAGATGGCCCAAATTTTTAACAGGGAAAAGACTGTACCACAAAGGAAATAAAAAACATATTAAAAAGTATTCAGCATCTTTAGTCATCAGTTCAGCTCAGATCATCCGCTCAGTAGTGTCTGACTCTTTGTGACCCCATGGACCTCAGCACACCAGGCCTTCCTGTCCATCACCAACTTCTAGAGTTTACTTAAACTCGTGTCCTACTGAGTCGGTGAGGCCATCCAACTGTGTTATTCTCTGTCATCTCCTTCTCCTCCCACCTTCAATCTTTCTCGGCATCAGGGTCATTTCAAATGTGTCACTTCTTTTCATCAGGTGGCCAACGTATTGGCATTACTGCTTCAATATCAGTCCTTCCAATATTCAGGACTGATTTCCTTTAGGATGGACTGGTTGGATCTTCTCGCAGTCCAAGGGACTCTCAGGATTCTTCTCTAACACCACAGTTCAAAAGCATCAATTCTTCAGTGCTCAACTTTCTTTATAGTCCAACTCTCACATCCATACATGACAAGATGGACCTTTGTTAACAAANTATAGTATTGTGTATGTGTTGTATATGTGTTTATGTGTATATGAGTGTGTTGTGCATATGATGTATATATATGTGAATGAGTGTGTTTTATATGTGTGTGTATGCTTGTGTATGTGTTGTGTGTTGTATATGTGTTTATGTGTATGTGTGTTGTACATATGATTTATATGTGTGTGTTGTGTGTTGTATACATGCTTATGTGTATGTGAGTGTGTTGTGCATATGATGTATATATATGTGAATGAGTGTTTTATACGTGTGTGTGTGTGCTTGTGTATGAGTGTGTATGTTTGTGTGTTGTGTGTGTTGTATATGTGTTTATGTGTATGTGTGTCATGCATATAATGTATATATATGTGAATGAGTGTGTTTTATATGTGTGTGTGTATGCTTGTGCATGAATGTATATGTGTTGTTTGTGTGTTGTGTGTGTTGTATATGTGTATATGAGTGTGTCGCACATATGATATATACATATGTGAATGAGTGTGTTTTATATGTGTGTGTATGCTTGCGTATGAGTGTCTTGTGTGCTGTGTGTACAGCGAGTCTATCACCTCACCGACGGGCGGGTCTCCCCGAGCTCCCCTCGGGACTACTGGGCTGGCCAGAGCGGGGGCGAGCCCTGGCGGGCTCCAGGGTGGCCGCTCTGGCCAGGCTGCTGCCCTTTTCCTACTGGTGGTAACTGCTTTCTCATCTTGGGACAGTGTGTGAACTCTGGGGTCCTTTGGGAGCTTTCCACCAAGTGCCGGCTCTCTGGAGGAGGGGGAGGGAGGGCCTTGGCTGGTTTCTCAAGGGTCGTGGGGGAAAGAGTCTCATCCTGTACTCTCCCCTGGTTTTCATGACCATATCCCCCATGCCTTCACCTTTTCTGTGTGAAGATGCTACCCCTCTGGACCACCTTCCCATAGCCTGCCTCCTGCTGAAAGGAGAATAAGTCCTTTCCTGAGCCCTGGATGTTCAAGCCACCCCGAATGTTGAGTGCTGGGAGCGCCCACTTTTTTCTGAATGCTCCTAATGAAATCCTCTTGGCTGGGCAGGGAGCAGAGGCTCAGAAGGGCAGGGCTGCCCTGGCCACACCACAGTCAGTGCCCTGTGGTCTGCTCCAGTGTTTATTTGTCCCACCATGTACACATCTCCACAATCAATCATTTGTGCGTCTGAGAACTTCCCTGAGTCTCATTCTGTCTTTTAAAAGATGTAGTAACCAAGAGTTCACCTAATTCCCTAAATACAGCTGAAATTCAGCTTTTTATCAACTCAGGATGGCAGTTCCTTTTGACACAGGGGTTTCATTGTCCTTCGACTCTGGTGGGACAATGGGTAGATGTTATCAAGAAGTGGTAAGTGTCGCATCTCTTCTTGTAGTTAAATGGATTGGTTGGGCGTGTGTCTTATAAAGATAGTAGANTGACACAGGGGTTTCATTGTCCTTCGACTCTGGTGGGACAATGGGTAGATGTTATCAAGAAGTGGTAAGTGTCGCATCTCTTCTTGTAGTTAAATGGATTGGTTGGGCGTGTGTCTTATAAAGATAGTAGAGGTGACTTTTTGGAAGTCATTTTAGGGAAAAGTGTCATCATGAAATACTTGCAGAGAACTACAGCTCTCATTTCCTGCCAACTACTCATTACTTTGCTGGGTTTCTTGGAAGTTTCTCAGCTTGCCGTTTGATGATCTGGAGGAGTTCAGAGTCATCAGCAAAATTGGAGATTTCTCTGTGTACGCCCTCCTTTAAGACCATGTAGAAGTATTCATTTATCTTTAGGGTTTGTTTTGACTCCCCCCCATATTTCCTGTCTAGACTTGCTAAATGCTGGCTTCTCTACTGACTGTATTTTTAAGTTATCAGCTTAGATCTAGGGCAGGTCTGAAGTCAGATCAGAAGCCATGGTGAGTGATGCCTCCCAGGTAGTTTATTAAAACCTGGAATTTCCATTCAAGTCAGAAGTGGGCATAATAAGCATAGAAAATCAGATTAACCCAACATTCTAGAACGTTCTAGACGGTGCCACCTGACGTTTGACAGGGACAAAGACAATGAAATGGATATTTAAATATCATTAAGGAAATGTCTGGGGGCCATTTAGGAAAAAGCGTGTGCGTGTGTGTTCAGTTGTGTCTGACTGTGACCCCTACAGCCCACCGGGTTCCTCTGTCCATGAGATTTTCCCAGGCAAGAACACAGGAGTGGGTTGCCGTTTCCTCCTCCAGGGGATCTTCTTGACCCAGGGATCGAACCTGCATCAGTAGGCAGACCCTTTATCACCGAGCCACCTGGGATGCCCTCAGGAAGTGGTGGGACCTCCTAAAATACCAAAGGTTCAAGTAGGGTTTGAGTTCATCTTTCCTCAATAGTACATACATATCTACAAGATAAATTTTGGTGGGGGGAGGTAAGTTAATTTTTAATAGTTTGACATTTATGTATGCTGTAAACTGTGGCAAACTACAGTCTTAAGTAAACCAAACTTTCTTGTGGGGATAAAAAATTTGAGAGTAAACCCAAATCCTGAGAGCCCACAGTCTGTACAAGATAATATTTAATGGTCTGAATGATATTTCTTTGTTTCACTGTACTGAAAACTGTTTAACCAATCTCTATTGGGGGACATTAGGTTTTTTCTATTAAAACTTAAAAAAAAATGGGAGTATAGTTGCTTGACAATGTTGTGTTAGTTTCTGCTATACAGCAAAGTGAATCAGCTTAAGTGTAGATATATCCTTGTTTTTTGGATTTCATTCCCATGTAGCTCACCACAGAGTAGGGTTCCCTGTGCTACACAGTAGGTCCTCATTAATTATCTATTTTATACATAGTGTCAGTAGTATATACATGTCAATCCCAATCTCCTAATCATCCCACCCTCTTTTCCCCTCTTGTTGGCTGTACCTTTGTTCTCTACATGTGTCTCTGTTTCTAC
The DNA here is from genome assembly GCA_006410875.1 of Neotragus pygmaeus. NCBI lineage: Eukaryota > Metazoa > Chordata > Mammalia > Artiodactyla > Bovidae > Neotragus > Neotragus pygmaeus. Next base: position 1,405,397 of record SJYV01053126.1, read on the forward strand.
TTTGCAAATAGGCTCATCTGTACTGTTTTTCTAGATTCCACATATATGTGTTAACATACAATATTAGTTTTTTTTATTCTGGCTTCCCTCTGTTTGACAGTCTCCAGGTTTCTATTTTTTAATTAATATAAAAAGTGCCACAGTAAACATTCTTGTCCTACCCCATTCTCCACATCCTTGATGTTGCTAAGAAGACAGTTTTCTTCTAAAGAAATCCAAGGTCAGGAGCCACGAAGCCCAGGGAGTGGAATTCATTCAGTAAAATTTTCAGAATGCACAGTTTGGGAAGAGAAGTGAATAACATCATTTTCTCCCCATTTCTGGTGTTTGCTTTCTCACATCAAACACAGAGGGACATAGGTAAACTATGACCATTGTTTGGAACTAGCTATTGAACAGCTGTGGCTGTGATGCCATTTGAGGCTGCCAAGCTCCAAGGAACCCTCAGCCTCTGAGTTTAGAAATGGGGTCTGCTTGACTGAGGGGAGCCTTGGAACAGGCTCCAAGGGGATACTGCTGCAGGGTTCTGTGACACTTGCCTGCCCAGGGTGGACAGTATTTGGGAAGGCAGGTCCTTCTCTAGTCAACTTTTCAGGTTCTTAGCCACAAAGAAACAGCTAACAACACATTTGTACCTGACCAGGGAAACATCCCTCAAAGATCAGGGGAACTTAAGTGCAGATTGTTGACTAACTAAAATGTTAATCTTTACTCAGCCACTTGGTTAAGATCAAAATGTAGTATGGGTGCTTCCCAAATGGCTCAGTGCTAAAGAATCCACTTGCTGATGCAAGAAACCCAGGTTCTATCCCTGGATGGGAAGATCCCCTGGAGGAGGGCATAGCTATCCATTCCAGTATTTTTGCCTGGAGAATTCCCTGGACAGGGGAGCCTGGCAGGCCACAGTCCACAGGGTCGCAAAGAGTTGGAAATAACAGAGCGACTGAGCATACAAAATGTTAATTTAAAAAGTCTTCTTGGTAGCAGTGTCTATACCAAACATTTACCGAGAGTGACCAGAGCATCTGTGAGAATGAGCATTAGGAAATCAAGCCTGAGGTGTTGTTGAGATTCTGTTGACTCTCCACTAACTCTCTGCTCAGGTTTGTTTCTCAGTTCCTCTTGCTGCCTTAATTCATTTTATATTTAAAAAATCTGGCAGCAGTTTTAGCCTCAAAAATATCATTCACCTCCAGCCTGACTTTCTCCCAAGTGCACCAAATCACTTCTCCCAGATGGTGGCTGCTTAAGTACCAGGCTGTGGGTGCGTGCGTGCAAGCTAAGTCGCTTCAGTCATGTCTGACTCTCTGCCATCCCATGGACTATAACTTGCCAGGCTCCTCTATGGGGTTCTCCAGGCAAGACTACTGGAGTGGATTGCCTTGTTCTTCTCCAGGATATCTTCCCAATTCAGGGATCGCACTCCAGTCCCTTGTGTCTCCTGCATTGGCAGGCATGTTCTTCACCACTAGCACCATCTGGGAAGCCAAGTACCAGGCTCACCCAGGTTCAAATCCCAGCTCAGCCCTTAGCTCTCTGTGTGACAACGGTTGCCTAAAATTTCTGTAAGCTGGCAGCATAATGCCTATTTCACTAGGTTTGTTTAGGAATTCAATTAAATAAGCATTACATGGAGACTATTTCCAGAATAATGCTCCTTAGATTGTCATTATTAGGTGACATGGATGACAATTTCCAATTGTAGATCTCTATAAGCCAAGCTTATGGAGAAAGCACTGGCAACCCACTCCAGTACTCTTGCCTGGAAAATCCCATGGACGGAGGAGCCTGGTGGGCTGCAGTCCACGGGGTCGCTGAGAGTAGGACACGACTGAGCGACTTCACTTTCACTTTTCACTTTCGTGTATTGGAGAGGGAAATGGCAACCCACTCCACTGTTCTTGCCTGGAGAATCCCAGGGACGGGGGAACCTGGTGGGCTGCCATCTATGGGGTCGCACAGAGTCGGACACGACTGAAGAGGCTTAGCGGCAGCAGCATAAGCCAAAGTTGTGGGAATTTTTAGATTACAATGATCTCTTGGTTTGCTGGTCGATTTCCTAGATTTCTGGGGAGTTGTCATTCCACTTTCTCCCCACTTATCCTGCCCAGCCTGATGCCCCACTTCCAGGCATAGTGGTTGCTGCTGTGTGCTACCCTGGCCCAAGTTCTGCTTTCAAAATCCTCAGTTACTCATTGCAAACCAGTGGTGATTTTATGTGCTGATTAGATCAGGGAGGGTGTCATGAGGGCAGGTCAGTGGTTAGAATTTTAGAGCCTGCAGAATACAAATCTGTAAAGTGACTATGAAAGATATTTTTAAGAATGCAAATGGACTTTAACCCCTTATTTCTGGAGCAGGAAAGGCAGNGTGGTGATTTTATGTGCTGATTAGATCAGGGAGGGTGTCATGAGGGCAGGTCAGTGGTTAGAATTTTAGAGCCTGCAGAATACAAATCTGTAAAGTGACTATGAAAGATATTTTTAAGAATGCAAATGGACTTTAACCCCTTATTTCTGGAGCAGGAAAGGCAGGACACCACCCTGTGATGCAGGAAAGATTTTAAAAGGATGCATGACCCACGAGCAGGGAGGTAGCTCAGGAAGACATTGCCACACAGGTGGTACAGACTGAAGAGGGGTTTTGCCAAGGATCTAGAAGTCAGGGAGAGAGCGCCATGGCAACACATGCTCAGCATCTTGAGACTTCAGGTTGCCCCCTGGTAAAACAATCAGCATGGTGTCTCAAGCTGCAGCCTGGAGCCACAGCATATGAGCCCATGCCTGGTTATCTCACCTCATCTCTGAGCATTCCCTACTTCTTGGAACCTTGACCTAGCTGGTAAGCCCCCCAGTTTTTGGTCGTTTCTTCTCTTCTTTCCTCTAGTCTGGCTTTAGACAAGAAAACAGCGAGCTCATACTGTTATGTAATTTATACTGAACTCAATTCATCCTTGCCACCACCTGTGGGAATGGCAGGTGACACTTACTGCTCCCGTTTAACTGAGGTGTAAGTAGTTTAGGAGACAAAGATCCCCAGCTCACGTCCTTTCTTCTCATTTTATCGTAAGCTCCTCCTTGAGGCGTGCTGAGGTTTTGTTGTTATTGTTTAGTTGCTGCGTCATGTCTGAATCTTTTGCGACTCCATGGACTATAGCACACCAGGCTCCTCTGCCCATGGGATTCCAGGCAAGAATACTGGAGTGGGTTGCCACTTTCCTTTTCCAGGGGATCTTTCCAACCCAGCGATTGAAGCTGCATTTCCTGCATTGGCAGATGGGTTCTTTACCACTGAGCCACCTGGGAAGCCCCATGCTGAGATTTCACTAGCTGATGAAGCCATGGATTGTCATTGGAGAGGGCACTTCACCTTTAAACAGGTATCTTCAGTGATGGCACCGATGGAGTTGTAGACAACACGGCATGGGCATTAGAGATTTGGGAGGTTTTCCATGGGTTCTTAGATCACTAGACCATGGACTCCCTTCTATGGGTGATGGATTACAAGGGCAGATCAAGGGATGGTATCATTTCCAGTAGATGCAACAGATCTTCCTGTTTGTGAGGACGGGCGGGACTAAGTCCTTTTAAGTCAAGCCAGAAACTGGGCTTCAGGCCAACAGCTGAAGGAAGCCAGTAGTCTCTTTGATCAAGTTGCATGAAGTATTCTGGGGTCTCCCATCAGATAGCCTTGTTCTTAAGTGGCTCCTCTTGCTGAATATGGGTACCAACCAGTGCTTTGAGGGCTACTGTTGAACCATGGCTGGCTTTCATTCTTCAAAACACACTTGCACAATGAAAATACTCATGCTCTACCAAAGCCAAGCAGTTTAAATAAACAGTCATTTCTTCCATCAGTGGGAGGGCTATTGTTAGTGGGTCGTTTATGAGAAAGGGCTGCAGGTGTGCTCGTGAAGGCAAAGCTTGGTTGTTCCCAGGATTGTGGTTTCAGGAGACCCAGATGGAGCCGGTCAGGGCCCCTCTGGAGGGCCTGGGGGAAGGTCAGGAAAGACTTAGGGCTACTGTTCTTGAGTGGATGAGATGTGTGGAGTTTTCAAATTGAGGTAGGCTCATTCTAACCAATTTCAAGAGGTTGATGAATTCCAGGGTAAATATATGTATAGTAGGTGTGTCCTTTCCTGGTGACTTGTGGAGTTGACCGGAGGGCCGAATTGAGGACCCGAGGGCAGCTTGGGGAGCATGAAGCCAACTTCCACGGGAAGTGGAGGCCTGATGGAATGCTGAGGCTGTGGAGTATGGCCAATAACGACCACTGTTGTTGCTGTTCAGTCCCTAAGTCATTTCTGACTCTTTGAGACTCCATGGGTTGCAGCATGCCTGCCCTCCACTCTCGCCTGGAGGGCTCAAATTAACGTCCGCGGAGTCAGTGCTGCTATCTAACCATCTCATCCTAGGCCACCCCTTCTCCTTTGCCTTCAGTCTTTCCCAGCATCCAGGTCTTTTCCAGTGTGCTGGCTCTGATTGCATCAGGTGACCTTCAGCTTCAGTATTAGTCCTTTCAATGAATATTCAGGGTTGATTTACTTTGGGATTGACTGGTGTGATCTCCTTGCAGTCTAAGGGACTCTCAAGAGTCTTCTCCAGCACCACAATTCGAAAGCATCAGTTCCTTGGTGCTCAGCCTTGTATATGGTCCAACTTACATCCGTACATGACTGCTGGAAAACTATAGCTTTGACTATATGGACCTTTGTCGGCAAAGTGATGTCTCTGCTTTATAATACACTGTCAATTTTGTCATAGCTTTCCTTCCAAGGAGCAAGTGTCTTTTAATTTCATGGCTGCAATCACCATCTGCAGTGATTTTGGAGCCCAAGAAAATAAAGTCTCTCACTGCTTCCACTTTTGCCCCTTCTATTTGCCATGAAGTGATGGGACTGGATGTCATGATCTTAGTGTTTTGAATGTTGGGTTTTAAGTCCGCTTTTTCACTCTCCTCTCCCACCCTCATCAAGAGGCTTTTCCCTGCCAATGTTACACCGCTGACATTGGTACAGAGTTGCTTGTAATAGTCTCCTATGGTCCTTTGTAGTTCCGTGGTCTTGGTTGTAATTTCTCCTTTTTCATTTCTAGTTTTATTGATTTGGGATTTTTTTCTTGAGTTTGACGAAAGGGTTATCAATTTCATATCTTTATAAAGAATCAGTTTTTAGTTTCATCGATGTTTTCTGTTTTTAAAAATTATTTTATTATTATTAAAAAAAAAAGGAATACTTTTCTGGGGTGGGATAACATTTGGAATGCAGCAAAGCAGTTCTAGAGCTTCCCAAGTGGTTCAGTAGTAAAGAATCTGCCTTCCAGTGCAGGAGATGCACTGCATGGGGAAGATCCCCTGGAGAAAAAAATGGCAACCCACTCAGGTATTCTTGCCTGGGAATTCCCAGGGACAGAGGAGCCTGGGATCAGAAACGACTTAGCGACTAAACATCAACCAAAGCAGTTCTAAGAGAGAACCCTAGAGCTTTCTGCCTCTCTTCTGTGGAACGGATTGGTATACTTGTATCAGCTCTGCTGTGAGGATTCAGTGAGAGACTCTGCGTGAAGCATGCAGAGCAGTGCCAGGTGCGTGCTGCCTGCAAGGAGCGTCATTTGTTATTGTCATTCTCCAGAGCAGGGGTTGGCAACCTTTTTCTCTAAAAGCTGTTGTTTTTCAGTTGTCAAGCCTTGTATGACTCTTTGCAACCCCGTACACTGCAGCCCGCCAGGCTCCTCTGTCCACGGGATTTCCTAGCCAAGAATACTGGAGTGGGTTGCCATTCCTTTCTCCAGAGAATTTCCCTGACTGAAGGATCAAACCCACGTCTCCTGCAATGGCAGGGGGATTCTTTACCACTGTGTCACCTGGGAAGGTCTGCTGAGGAATGGGGGACAGAATTCCTGCCCAAGAACTACCATGGAGGGGTATCAAAGGATGGTGCAGGGTGGACTCTCTGCTAGAAGGGATCTTAGTGGTCAACTGTCAGATTCGTCCCTTCCCTCTATTCTATCACGTCTAGGACAGGGGGTGGATCCATAGCCAACCTTGAACAAAAGCATCTTGCAGGTATGGCTGGAGTCAGCACTGTTTTTTATACCAGAGGAATAAGCAAAAACTCTAGAGACTTCTTTTTAAATGTATTTGCAGTCTCATCAGAAACTTTCTAAGTTTGGCCAAAAATTGAGCAAAACGGAATTATGGAAGAAAGTTGCTTGAACCAAACTGGACCCCTCTGAACCAGAGGATGCTGGGTGGAGAGCTCCAAGCTTGTGTGCAGGGAGGAGAAATCACAGGCTTGCTCTTGGCATCCAGAGAAGGTTGCTACTTTTGTTCGAAGTGGACTGCTCCTTATCATCCAAAGTGGGTGTGTAGGCAGGAGTAGGTTCCCTGAATCATTATACTTCCTCCATCCCCTTGCTGGGAAGCCGTGGTTTGGAAACTGTCTAGAAATCTGAGTCAGACAAATGAGGTGTGGGAATACTGGGGGATCTTTAGTTTTAGGGTTAGGGAATCCCCATATTGACTTCCCTGGTGCTCAGTGGTAAAGAATCCACTTGTCAATGCAGGAGACATAAAAGACGTTGGTTTGATCCCTGGGTTAGGAAGATTCCCTGGAGGAGGAAGTNGTGGGAATACTGGGGGATCTTTAGTTTTAGGGTTAGGGAATCCCCATATTGACTTCCCTGGTGCTCAGTGGTAAAGAATCCACTTGTCAATGCAGGAGACATAAAAGACGTTGGTTTGATCCCTGGGTTAGGAAGATTCCCTGGAGGAGGAAGTGGCAACCCACCCCAGTATTCTTGCCTGGAGAATTCCATGGACAGAGGAGCCTGGTGGTCTACAGTCCATACAGTCGCAAAGAGTCAGACGTGACTTATCAACTAAACAACAACATACAGTAGGGTCTGCTTTGACATAGCTAGGAAGTCACCAGGAACTAGCAGGTCACCTGAGTTAGATCCTGGGAGGGGATGGTTCGGTGTATGTGGGTGTGTGTGTCAGGGCAGCAATGCCCTGCATGCCCAGAATCCTTATCTTTGTCCCCAGTTTAACCCTTACGAAGATGCGGGAACGTCTAAGCTAAAACCCTGCTTACCTGCCAAGTGAAGGAGAACTTTCCAGGCTTTTTCCATCCAGCCCCCAAGGCCACTCATTCATCAAGTACTGGTACTTTTTTATACCAGTGTTCTAATTACCTGCACAGCTCTTTTAAGAGGAAATCAGATTCTTTAATCAACACATTTAGTTCCGTGTGTAATGGGCCCACGGGGAAGAGGAAGTAACAGCATTCCGAGTACTTGCTATGAGGTTTTACCAGTTTCACCAGCAACTACAGGCTTCCACATGCTGCATTTTTTTTTAAACTTTTTATTTTATATTGGAGTATAGTTGATTTACAAGGTTGTGTTTCAGGTGTACGACAAAGAGTGATTCAGTTATATTCAGTTATAGATGCATTATCTATTGTTTTTCAAATTGTCTTTTCAAATGCTTTTCCCATTGAGGTTGTTACATAATATTGAGCAGAGTTCCCTGTGCCCTATAGTAGGTCCTCGTTGGTTATCTATTGTAGATAGAGAAGTGTGCACTTTTGGACGGGCTCCTCAGGTGGCGCCAGTGGTAAAGAACCCACCTGCCATTGCAGGAGACAGAAAGAGATACAGGTTCGATCCCTGGGTTGGGGAGATCCCCTGGAGGAGGGTATGGCAACCTGCTCCAGTATTCTTTCTGGGAAATCTCGTTGACAGAGGAGCCTGGCGGGCTGCAGTCCACGGGGTCACAGAGTTGGATATGACTGGGCATGAGCGCGAATAAGCAAGGTCATAGTTTGGATTGTGTCTATGGCAGCACCGCTCATGGTGTTCATGACCAGATGCCTGTGAGTATGGTAACATCTAACATCCTCTGCAGCGAACAGGGCTGCCTTGAGAATTCTGACCTACAAAGAACAGCAGACTAGAGCTTGCAGTCATGCTTTAATGACCTTCTATTAATAAAATGTCTTGGTGAGTGCAAAGCAGCAATTAGATTTTCCAGAAAACATGTGACTTCAGTTTCTTGGAAGTGGTTTTATAGCTTCACAGCAATAAACGTTTTTTTTCTCTTCTTGAATTAAAGAGCTGAGGGGGTCCACCAAGCATTCTCTCTTTTGGGAGTATTTCCTTTGGCTGGCATTCAAAACAGCAAATCCTTTTATAGATCCGGATTTGGAAAGCCCCTGTTTTGACTACATTTGACCAAAGATTAACTTCAAGTTTAGATGGAATGAGCAGGCAATTTCTGTCATCAACAAATCTATAAAGGTAATATTTCATGATTGCTTTAGGCCACTTTTGGGTTTTTCCCCCCTGAGTATGATCAAAATATATAAATGAATAAAAGTATAAAACTTTTTATAAATTATCTGACTTCTTATAACTAAGAATTTATATTGGTAAACTTTTTATTTGTAAATGACAGTGAGTCTTAAAGTAACAAATGAGAGAGAGAAAGGTGGAGGGAGGGAAATTGAGAGAGAGATGTTAAGAGAGAGAGACAGAGAAAATATCTATTAGCTCCTAATTGAGTAAAGTTAAAATCCAGCAACAGAACAGCTTTGGGCATAGCTGGGTCCAAGGGCCAATAACGTGCCTTATCTTTGTGTCTCTTGAACAGGTTCTTTTCCTGTGGTAGGCATGTTTAGCCACTGGTAAGTCAAGAGGTACCTTTTATTTGCAGCAACCCACTAGACAAAAGATGACCTTTCCAATATTTCTGGCTCAAAGAACCCCAGCAAGAGTCTGGCTTGCCCAGCATGTGTCTTGCATTCCTGTCTGTGCTCGACACTGTGGCCGTGAGGATGGTGTAGTCTAATTGATCAGGCAGGCCTGGGTGGCCTGTCCTCAAACAGTGTATAACTCAAACAGTTGTGCCTCTTTGTAATTCTTTTTCCTCATTTCTAACAAGAGTGAGAAGAATATCCTTCTGGCTTATTTTTTACACTGTCATGTAGGCAATTATTTGATGACTGCTTTCCATAATGATTGCCTGGGACAGCTGTGTGCTGCATTCCAGTGGAAGACGGATGCAGGTGCCTGCAGTGTAAACAAGATGTTGGCTGGTCAGAGGCTCAGACAGGTTGTCCCTCCACGGGGTTCCTGGAGGAGGGACTCTGGTTGATTTATGTAGGACTTTCTGCTTTCTGGACCCCTTTAGTTTCTACTATTGTACCCAGAGGTTTTCCCAGGTGGCACTAGTGGTAAAGAATCCACCTGTCAATGTAGGAGACACAAGGGACTCGGGTTCGATCCCTGGATCAGGAAGATCCCCTGGAGGAGGGTATGACAACCCACTCCAGTATTCTTGCCTAGGAAATCCCAGAGACAGAGGAGCCTGGTGGGCTACAGTCCATGGGGTTGCAGAGTTGGATGTGACTGAGTGACTCAGCACAGTATTGTACCCAGAATCACAAGGAGAAAACCATGTTGAAATGAAAAGCTTAGAATTTATTCTAGAAAAATCCCAACACCTCAAAAGCTCATGCATTCAAATGGAATGTGGACAATAATTTGCATTATTTGACCTGTATTCAGCACCATGCTATGCTGATGAATGCTTTGTCCTGTATGAAAGGCTTCTTTTTTCCTTTTCAGAAACCAGGGGTGGATCACCAGGGTCCCCTCCCTCAGCAGGAAAGCCCCAGAGAACTGGAATGAGTCATCAGTTCCTTTGGGTGATACTGGGGGCTCAGTGATTTGGTGTTAATTGAAATTCCCCTTTTTGTGAGATTTTCCTTGAAGACATTGAAACAAGTGATTGAGGTGTGGAAATGAATCACATGATAACCCCTGAAAGCCTTGCAACGTCCCAAACAGGTTTTCTCACTTGGAGAGGCCCACATGCTCTGTCTGTGGTGGAGAAGCTGAGGTGTCACCTGAGCCACCGGGCCAAGGTCCCACGTTCCCTGGGGTCCACCTAGAGCCCTGACTCCTCCTCAGGCACGCTGGCACACTTCAGGGGTGAGTTGAGGGTAATTTATTCCATATCCCCCATAGGAAACAGGCCTTCCACAATCAATAGGACTTCGTACCCGACATCCTAAAATTTTAAAATCTCACCCAGGCCGAAGAACCTTTAGTTTTATTCCCTCAAACGTGATCCCTTGATGGACTGTCTGTGTCACCATTTCCTCTGTACTTGGGAACTAAAGGAGGAAACAGACAGAACAGGCTCCATCTTGAGAGCAGGATGCCATCTTGGGCCGGACTGTTGACTCTGAGCTCTATGCCCAGTATCTATGGAAACGACACACCAACTGGAAAACCAGGCCCCCAGAAGGAAGACCCCCAGGGCTTGTACCTAGACTCTCCTGTCGCCTAAAAGAATACCCTAATTATCTGTGTAACTGAATAGAATCATACATTCTCTTATGCTTATTGGGGTATGACCACAGGACTATGATAATTGTCCACTGTTAACTACCTAGGCTTAAGGCATATGAATCACGGGTTAACTTTGATTGCATCTTTCTTTTCCTTTGTTCAGACTCGTTTCAGAGAATTTGGGGAGGTGGGTTTGGGCACGTATACTTAGGGTATATATGGTTTTCACAAAAACTGGTCGGGGCCCTTGGCTAAGAGGAGACTCTGCCTTGGGCCCGCTGGTGTAATAAGCTGCACTCCACTATCTGCATTGTCCTCTGAGTGAGTTTGTTTCCCAGAACGCGAGGCTACAGCAGAACTAATAGTCGTTCCCTTGTTATCAAATGTCCTTTGGCTTCTTCTCAGATGCACCTGATCAGTTTCCCTTTCCGGGCCTCCCCTCCCCCGGGGTCACAGAGCAGCTCCGGGAAGGTCAATGGGAAGTGGGTCTCTGGGCATGTCTGTGCACACAAGGATGAGTGCCTTTGAGCAGGTGGCCTGGACCTGTGGAGTGGGAGGTCCTTGGCTTCTTGCTGGAGGAAGCTTCCTCATTTCTTCCCACACACAAGGATCCCTAGGAAATGGCCAAAGCCACACATCAGAGTTCCCAGAGTCCAGTCTGGGATGTTTTCCCACACACAAAAAATGGAGACTCTTCTTTTTTGACACTCTCTCACAACCCCAGGTGTTTCTCTCTTTGGATTTTTATTTTCTTTTAAAAACAGCTTTATTGCATGTCATACAGTTTATTGCATTACAGACTCACTCAAGGTCTATAATTTGGTGATTTTTCTGTGCAGTCACCATGTTGTACAATCATCACTATAATGTACCTGAAATTTTTTTTTAATCACCACAAGGTAAAAACAAATCTGTAGCCATGAGCAGTCATTCCCTTTTCCTATCATCCCCAGCTCTGGGCAATCCGCCAGGCTTTCCTGTCCTTCCCTTTCTCCTGGAGTTTGCTCAGATTCATGTCCAATGGGGTGATGATGCCATCCAACCATCTCATCCTCTGTTGTCCCCTTCTCCTTTTGCCTTCAATCTTTCTCAGCACCAGGGTCTCTTCCAATGAGTTGGCTCTTTGCATCAGGTGGTCATAGTATTGGAGCTTCAGCTTCAGTCCTTCCAATGAATATTCAGGGTTGATTTCCTTTATGATTGGCTGGTTTGGTCTCCTTGCAGTCCAAGGGACTCTCAAGAGTCTTCTCCAGCACCACAGTTTGAAAGCATCAGTTCTTCGGTGCTCAGCCTTGTTTATGATCCAACTATTTTATTCATTTCATATAAGTGGAATCATAAAGTATGTGTTTTGCAAATGACATATTTCACTTAGCAGAATGTTTCCAGGTTCATGCACAAGGGACATGGATCAGTACTTCTTTTTTTTTTTTTTCTTCTACCAAATAACACTATTGTGTGGATATCCCATGCTTTGNTTTTTTTTAATCACCACAAGGTAAAAACAAATCTGTAGCCATGAGCAGTCATTCCCTTTTCCTATCATCCCCAGCTCTGGGCAATCCGCCAGGCTTTCCTGTCCTTCCCTTTCTCCTGGAGTTTGCTCAGATTCATGTCCAATGGGGTGATGATGCCATCCAACCATCTCATCCTCTGTTGTCCCCTTCTCCTTTTGCCTTCAATCTTTCTCAGCACCAGGGTCTCTTCCAATGAGTTGGCTCTTTGCATCAGGTGGTCATAGTATTGGAGCTTCAGCTTCAGTCCTTCCAATGAATATTCAGGGTTGATTTCCTTTATGATTGGCTGGTTTGGTCTCCTTGCAGTCCAAGGGACTCTCAAGAGTCTTCTCCAGCACCATAGTTTGAAAGCATCAGTTCTTCGGTGCTCAGCCTTGTTTATGATCCAACTATTTTATTCATTTCATATAAGTGGAATCATAAAGTATGTGTTTTGCAAATGACATATTTCACTTAGCAGAATGTTTCCAGGTTCATGCACAAGGGACATGGATCAGTACTTCTTTTTTTTTTTTTCTTCTACCAAATAACACTATTGTGTGGATATCCCATGCTTTGTAATCCTTTCATCAATGGACAGTGAGTTGTTCCTGCCCTTGGGTTATTACGAATCAGGCTGCTGTGAACATTCTCGCACAAGGTTTGTATGGACCTGTGTATTCAGTTCTCTTGTGTATATGCCTAGGAATGGAAGTGCTAGGGCATAAACCAGGTGGTGCTAGTGGTAAAGAACCCGCCTGCTAATGCAGGAGACGTAAGAGAGGAGGCTGCATGGTGGGCTGTCTGCAGGCATAAAGCCAGCTCACTGTGGTATAGGGACTACAAGATCCAGACACATCCCTACATCCACTCCTCACCCTGACCCTGTGTGGATGTCCCCGTGGTTATCCTGTTTTTGCCAGGGAAGGATCAAAGGTCGAGAGGGAAAGGAAACTTGTTTCCAAACCTGTCCTTTTCCCTCTTATGGTGGTGCATGTATGCATGCTCAGTCATGTCTGACTCTTTGCAACCCCATGGACTGTAGCTCGCCAGGCTCCTCTGTTCATGGGATTGTCCAGGCAAGAATACTGGAGTGTTTCCTCCTCCAGGAGATCTTTCTGATTCAGGGGTCAAACCCTTGTCTTCTCTATCTCCTGTATTACAGGCAAATTCCTTACCACTGCACCACCCGGGAAGCTGTTTATAAGTAACCCTATTCATAATATGTTTGAATTCTGTAGGAAACTATCAGAAGTGGCAAAGAGTTTGTGTACCTTTAAAGGCTACGTGTACCTTTAAACTAACTGGGGAACAGAGGTAGGGACTGAATTGTAGCCTTGATTTCATGGTTTTCTCATGGGTGCATCTGAGACAAGATGCTGGGAAGGCAGAAGGGAGGTGCTCCAGGCAGTCAGTTCAGGGAAGCAGGTGGGAAGTGCTCCAGGCAGTCAGTGTGGGGAGGCAGACTGGAGGTGCTCCAGGCAGTCAGTCTTGGGAGGCAGGCTGGAGGTGCTCCAGGTAGTCAGTTTGGGGAGGCAGACTGGAGGTGCTCCAGGCAGTCAGTTCAGGGAGGCAGGCTGGAGGTGCTCCAGGTAGTCAGTTCAGGGAAGCAGGTGGGAAGTGCTCCAGGCAGTCAGTCTGGAGAGAGAGGCTGGAGGTGCTCCAGGCAGTCAGTCTGGGGAGGCAGGCTGGAGGTGCTCCAGGCAGTCAGTTCAGGGAGGCAGTGATGCTCCAGCTGGGTTGGAGTTTGGCTCTCCTTGTGGTGGTTTTCACTCCACGTGGTGATGAGGAGCACCTTCTCTGCTGGCCTGGCCTGTGTGACACCAAGTGGGGGATATTCTGGGCATGCTGAGCTTGGCCCTGAGGCGTCATGAGCAAGTGGGAAGAGCAAAGGTTTGGAAATCAGACAAACCAGTTGGAAGACCAGACCTGTTACTTGATAGGGCTTCCCAGGTGGTGCAACGGTAAAGACACCACCCGCCGATGCAGGAGATGAGAGTTCAACCCCTGAGCTGTGTGACCAGATTCATTTCTGTATCCTCTGGGTCTCCCTTTTCTCTTTTGTAAAGTGGGTTTATCATATCTATATTGCATGGTTCTCATGAGGATTCATAGAGATAAAGTATGTCACATCCCCTCACAGAGGACAGTCAACAAATAATAAAGGACATTTCTCAGCGTCAAACCCCGAGTCCTTCCCCTTCTCCCCTCCCCCTCCCTGTCTCTCTCTTCCGCGGCCCAATTCTACATCCCTTGGACAATCATGTTGCATCTCTGGGTCTCCCCAACTACACAAGAGAAACAGGATGATGAAATCAAGATTCTCAGTCTCCCAATGCGCAGTGTCCCTGAATTCTCTGCCAGGCTGGGCTGAGCTTGCAGCGGAGGGGTCTGAGTCACGGCCTCCCGCTCCAGGGCCTCTCAGAGACGCTCCGTCCTGCCGCTGGACTGACTGTAGGTGGCGGTGTGATCCCCCCACCCAGGGTGCGTCCGAGCAGTGTCGTTAACACAGTCCTCCCCCTTGTTCAAGGCTCTACTTTCCACGGCTTCAATTATCCCAGGGTCAACCACGGTCTGAAAATATTAAGTGGAAAATTCCAGAAATAAACAATTCATCAGTTGTAAATCACTCACGATTCTGATGAGCGTGATGAAATCTCGTGCCACCAGGATGTGAATCATCCCTTTGTTCAGCGTGTCCCGGCTCTCAGTCACTTCGTAGCCACTGGGTTATCAGGTCACCTGTCATGCTACCATGATGTGTGTGTTCAGTCACCCTCATTTTACTTAACAGCAGCCCCAACATGCAGAGGAGTGGTGCTGGTGATTCACATACGGCAAAGAAATGCCGTAAAGTGCTTCCTTGAGTGAAAACGTGAACGTTCGTCACTTAGTAAGGACAGAGAAAAGTTACATGCTGAGGTTGCTAAGATCGAATAAGAATGAATCTTCTATCTGTGAATTTATGAAAAAGCAAAAAGAAATTTTTGTTGGTTTTGCTGTCACACCTCAAACTGCAAAAGTTACAGCCTCAGTGCGTGAGAAGTGCTTAGTTGAGAAGGAAAAAGCATTACATTGATACAGTATGATATTTTGAGAGACCACATTCATACAACTTTTATCATAAGAGATTGTTTCAAATTGTTCTATTTTATTATTAGTTCTTGATTTCCCTGGTGGCTCATGGTAAAAAAAATCTGACCACAGTGCNGTAACGTAGCTCAGATGTGTGTCTGGGATGAGGAGGTGGGTATCTATATAGTCAGTGACTGCTGTACAGCATATGCTCCAAAAACCTTATAATACCTTTCCTTCAGTGTTTCCAGAGCTGCATGTAGACCTCCCTGTCTTTGCTAGATGGTGATGGTGATTAACTGATGCTACCTATCAGTTTTATATACTTCAGTTTGGTGTGTAGATTACAATGGGATACAACAAGAAACAGGTGTCTCCACTCACAGCCCAGTGAGTCACAGCTGTCTTATTCATGAGTCTTGGGGTAAATATTGTCAGGTCTCCTCACGGTTGGGCCTCATCCAAATGTACCACAAATTTTGTCCTAATATTTAGTAGCCAATACAAAAAGACAAAGTAAATAAAATACTAAATATTTTAATTCACTAAATAAAATACTAAGTTAAAAAAATAAATACTAATACAATAACAAAGTATTATTTTAGGAACTCTAGTTTTCAGAGGTCTATCAGAAATAAATGTTCTTGTAGCATTCTCTAAAATTAAAACATCTCATGCTTATATAAAAGTTGTTTGTCTACACCCTTCCCAGTGCCTTATATCTGTTCATCTATTCAATTTTCACACAGTCTTATACCTAATATACCTATGAATAAATGGAGACTGAGATGAAATCATTTGCCCAATATTTTAGTTNCTCCCAGGAACATCCATTGGCCATAGGCCAGCGGATTCCCTTTTCCTTCCATTTCCTCCAGAAGATGGTAGGTCTTGGGTAAACAGGGGGTTATGATTTGAGCTTTTTCCTCAAAGAACTTAGTGTTAAATCTTCATGGTGAATGTTCCATGAGTCCTTGTTGATTAGATGAGAAAACCTCTTTTGAGGTTTGCAGAAGCCAAAAAGTACTCTTAGAGACATTTGACATTGTACCCAGAGCACATGTTCATGCATGTATGAACACAGTTGCAAGCCTGAATTTATTTCATTCTCTTTGTTTCATTTTTAGAAAAAAAATGCTGATAGTGACCCAATGAAGAGTTTTTACAGCCCATTGGTAGTGTCGATGAAAATAATCAGTTGTTGTTCAGTTACTCAGTTGTGTCCAACTCTTTGCAACACCATGGACTGCACACACCAGGCTTCCCTGTCCTTCACTGTCTCCCGAAGTTTGCTCAAACTCATGTCCGTTGAGTCAGTGATACCATCCAACCATCTCATCCTCTGTTGCCCGCTTCTCCTCCTGTCCTCAGTCTTGCCCAGCACCAGGATCTTTTCCAATGAGTTGGCTCTTTGCATCAGGTGGCCAAAGTATTGGAGCTTTAGCTTCAGCATCAGTCCTTCCAATGAATATTCAGAATTGATTTCCTTTAGGATGGACTGGTTGGATCTCCTTGCAGTCCAAGGGACTCTAAAGAGTCTTCTTAAGCACCATAGTTCAAAAGCATCAATTCTTTGGTGCTCAGCCTTCTTTATGGTCCAACTCTCATATCCATACATGACTACTGGAAAAACCATAGCTTTGACTGCCCTTGGACAAACCACCTAAACTTCCTCTGTAACAACCTATATAATGATAGGAAAGGGTTTGATTTGAGCCAAACTGAGGACTACAGCCTGGTAGACAACCTCTCAGATAACTCTGAGGAACTTCTCTAGAGAAGCAGGGCTTTCAGTACAGTGGTTTCCCCCCCCCTCATTTTGTATTTTGTACTTGGGTATAGCCAACTAACAATGCTGTGAAGGTTTCAGGAGGACAGCAGAGCAACTTAGGCATGCATGTATCCATCCTCCCTCTAACTCCCCTCCCATCAGTACAGTTTTATGTTTTATCAGAACAGGGATTCATTCCTTTAAGGTTTCAAAAAGACAGACCAGCATGAGCACAGCCGTCAGTGTGGCCTTCGCACCTGGGAAGTGAGTGTTACCATGGAAGGAGTAACTAGCATTCGTGTCCCAGGAAGGGAGTTATTTAATCTTTATTTTTAACATGGGTTTTCTTTACTTCTGGCTGATGCACCCTTTTCTGTAATAATTAAAGCAGAGGCACAAAGCAGGTTTTTTTTTTTTTTTTTTTTTTGGCTGTACCAGGGTCTTTAGTTGTGTCATACGTACTCGTAGTGGCGGCATGTGAAATCTGGTTCCCTGACCCGGAATCAAACCTGGGCTGCCTGCATGGGCACATTGTAGGATTGATTGGCCAGAAACAGACTGTTTTAGTCAGCATCCGGTTCACTCATGTAGAAGCCAGAGCGACTTCACCATATCTCGATCCGTGAGAATTTCTTTCATCAGTGGGTTGTGTCCTGGAGAAGGTTGGTGGGGGTGCTCACTGGTCGTTCCCCATTCCTCCCACTGAGGTTAAACATGGGCTTCTCCTGTTATATTGGGGTCAGCAAACCACTGTCCACAGGCAAAGTGCAGCCTGTCTCCTGTTTGTGCATGGCCCAGGGAACAAGGTGAGCAATATGAGCCCAAGCTGGGGTGTCCCCTCCACCCCTGCGTCCCACTCTGCTCCCAACACCTGCTGGACCCTGAGCTCTGGACTCCCAGTCTGGGAGTTGGAGAGGTATTGGAGGAAACTGACTTTGCTTCTGGTTAGTTTTCCAGGAGGAACCAACTGGTCCTCCAGGAGGTACAGGTCTGGGTGTCATTGGCAAAGAGAAATTGATGGCAGGGGCTGAGTCCCCATCAACTACCCCCATCTATCTGATCTGGCCCTCCAGCCCTCCTCCCCCAGCAGGCTGTTCTTCTTGAGGTGGTCTCCACACAATGCAGCTGAACTGATAGGGTACCCACTACCAAGGGCAAATTTATATTTGCTTCTTGACCCAGAGGGTCCAGCTGGGCTTTCCTGATAGCTCAGTTGGTGAAGAATCCACCTGCAATGCAGGAGACCCTGGTTTGATTCCTGGGTCAGGAAGATCCACTGGAGAAGGGATAGGCTACCCACTCCAGTGTTCTTGGGCTGCCCTTGTCGCTCAGCTGGTAAAGAATCCGCCCACAATGTGGGAGACCCGGATTTGATCCCTGGGTTGGGAAGATCTGCTGAAGATGGGAAAGGCTACCCACTCCAGTATTCTGGCCTAGAGAATTCCATGGACTGTGTAGTCCATGGTGTTGCAAAGAGTTGGACATGACTGAGTGACTTTCACTCTCACTTTCTTGACCCACAACATCTGAAATATTTACTATCTGTAATTTAACAGGAAAAGTTTGCCCACCCTGATGCTATATGATGTCAGGCAATACATCACATAATCCTAGAAGGACTCAGCCACTTTGAATCACAGTAAAGAGAAGTAGTAGCTACCATTTGTGGAGGTTCAGAAAGGTTAAGCAATTTGCCTAAGGTCACACAGCTCACAAGTGGCCTAGTGGGAATTGTGCAGTGACAGTTTGGCAGGAGAACAGAGTGGAAAAAATGGAAGTTGGTCCCTGGCCACACCGACAGCGTGTGGCCCCCACTTCGGCTTCTCCAGGGACCGCCCTCACCTCCACTGCCGGGCGGCTGTGTGTCCCACCCCTCCTCATGCGTTTGCTCTGGGGTGGCTGCCAATGCTGCTTTTTAATTATCATGGTCCCACATTGGGAGACTGTCGCCAGTAATTTCTCTTTCCGTCATTTTCATCCCTGTCTGGCCTCACTGATTTAGTGGTTCCTTTGTGACTTGACTTATTCCCCCCGGAAACTCAGGTTTCCTCTTAAACTTCACCGTGTGGTCCAGGGAGGAGATCACTGTGCTTAAGGCTGCCCAGTTCAGTTTCTGGTGTGTCAGAGCTCGCAAGTCCCCTGCTTCCATCTGGTCCGCCCCTGACTCATCCTTTGTGGGGCAGACACATCTCACTTACCCGAGCATCGTTCAGGAATGTGCTGTGAAGTGGATTTTCCAGGAATCAGAGCTCCCTTCTCTGAACTCCCAGCTTTGGAAACTTGTAACCATCTTGCACGCTAATCTTTATAAATGACGCCATGCCTGGTGTTCTAAAGCAGAACTCATTGTCCACACCTCTCCCTGATAGCATAGTAAACCCATTCAAGTGACTGCGCAGGAGATAGTGAAGGACAGGGAAGCCTGGTGTGCTGCAGTCCGTGGGGTCACAATGAGTCAGACACGACTGATCGACTGAACAACAACAAGATGGTGGGCAGCTGTGAGAATCTGAGAAATTAACGTAACGCCTTGAAGTTTCTGCTTCCTCATCTGTGAAATGAGGATGGTATTACCGATCCTGTAGAGTTGAGTGTGTTGTGGGGAATTGAGATAATTTGCATAAGGCTTTGGCACACTGATTGGCACACAATGTGCCCGGACAAGGTGACTGATGTGACTTAAACACCCTTCCATCCTGGAGTACCAGTTTTCAACCCCGTCTGTGCCCTAGAGTCCCCTGATCTGCTCAGTTGTATAGAAATCTTTGCAACTCCATGGACTGTAACCCTTTAGGCTCCTCTGTCTATGGAATTTTTCCGGCAGTGGATTGGATTTGTTATTCAGTTGCTAAGTCGTGTCTGACTCTTCGTGACCCCATAGATTGCAGCACACCAGGCTTCCCTGTCCTTCCCTATCTCCCAGAATTTGCTCAAACTCATGTCCATTGAGTCAGTGATGCCATCCAACCATCTCATCCTCTGTTGCTCCCTTCTCCTCCTGCCCTCAATTCTTCCTAGCATCAGGGTCTTTTCCAATGAGTTGGCTTTTGCATCAGGTGGCCAAATATTGGAGCTTCAGCTTTAGCATCAGCCCTTCCAATGAATATTTAGGGTTGATTTCCTTTAGGATTGACTGGTTTGATCTCCTTGCTGTCCAAAGGACTCTCAAGTGGATTGGCAGCAGCCTTCAAAACAATGCTGGGGCCCGGTGCAAGGTCCAGTGAGTCAAAAGTCCTGGAGTTGCTCCTGCGTTGGCATAATGCTGCTGTCTTGGTTTGTTCTTGTCTGTGTCTGCCCCTCCTGGTGCCCCCACCCTCTGGCCTCTCCCAGATGCAGTTAGAGCTGAAAACCAGTGCTTCAGGGCATCCAGCTCTTTGCTCCAACATGAAATGACCCCATTCTGTTGAGACTTTTGGGAATTTATATTTCCACTTTAGGGTTTTTTCTGCTTCCTCTTTCTGTTTCTCTTAAGAGCAGCTAGCATTTATTAAGGCTTTACTGGCTCAAAACCTGCCTGGACCACCCCTTCGCCCTGGACCACCCCTGCCCGGCGCCTGGCCCCAGGCAGCCTGGAAGCACACTTCGGGGAGGTGTCGATGGTCAGGGCCCTGTGAGTGCCTGCAGTGGACGAGCCATCTTCGGTTTTGGATCCTGGGTCTCTGTTCCTGGCCCCACGCCCTGAACCTCTTTCTGTTTTTCCCTTCATCCTTCATTAGGCCCAGAACCTGTACCTGTTTGTTTGTGTGATGATATACCACTATCACTTTGACCTCTGACTGCCTACAGGAGGTGCTCATAGACCCAGGAGCAGGCAGACCCCACGGCACCCCTGGCACCTTAGGTCCCATCGTTATTTGCCTCTTGTACAGATGCAGAAATTGGGGCACAGAGAGGTTAAATCGTTTGCGCAAAGTCCTCAGGAAGTGGCAGCTCCCGCCTGGGTCTGAGATCTGGTCACTTGCTGCCTCCTGACTCCCATCATGCCTGCTACCCTGAGAATCTCTGGCTTCACACAAGCTGTTCGGTCCAGGAAGCCAGTAGTTACTTTTAAAATAAAAAAGGATTGTGCGCTAAGTAAATAAGCTTCAATTCCCTATGAAATATTATTTCCTCTCCTCCTCTTGACAGAATAAGCCCAGCAATTATTTTTCAACAGATAGAACTGCTGGTACAGAAAGTCTGAAGTTTCCCCTTCTTTCAATTCTCAATTTAGAAAATTAATTAATTCCTAGGCCTGGGACTTTCCTGATCATGGCTGCAGATATGCCGTCTTTGTAGGTCTGAGTCTGTCCTGGTTGTTTCCAGCTGCTTATTTGACCACAGGGAAAGACGGAAGGAGGCAGAAACACCTCAGGGGCAGGGCTAGGCCTCCAGGGTCGGGTACCTGCCCTCCCTCCTGGCAAGAATCTGGCCCAGCCTGGAGCCAGACAAGCTGTGAACAGGCTCCCGGAGTATGGGGCCTCTCTGCCAGCGGGGAAGGAGGGTGTCTGAGGACCCGGGGGTCAGGAGCATGCAGGAAGGGCTGCTCAGCAGCGGGGAATGCTGAGTCAGATGGGGACGAGCCACGTTTTTCTGAGAAATTTGGGGAAACTCTGAGTCAACCGCACACCTCAACCCCGGCTGACACACTCAGGCAGCCCTGCATCCAGGGCTCAGGAGAACAGTGCCACGAGCAGCAACTTCATCCCAGGGATACCTCATCTTCAAGAATCATTTTCCACATGCACGGGATGCATGTCCATTCCCCAGACAAAATCAATGAGCTCATCTCAGAGCTTAATTTGCCTGTGAATACATCCCTGAAATCATTCATGATCCATGTCCCAGAATTTTTTTTTTTAATCAATTCTTCATGTCCCTGAGAAGAAGGCTTGCTTGTTGTGATGGAGAAATAGCTTTGCAGCCGCTGAACTCTGAACCCGCTTCCAGGAAACTCCAAGCTGGGAGGATCTGGTTACATAAATCTTCAGCCTGCCAGGTTTTATTTATACAGATTTCTGGTTTCTTGTAGCGCCTATTGCCTGTCAGTAAAGGGGGTACTTTTAATTGGATTTCTTAAGAGGCATGGACTTTTCAGGTGGCTCAGTAGTAAAGAATCCGCCTGCCAATGCAAAAGATGCAAGAGAAGCAGCTTCAGTCCTTGGCTCAGGAAGATCGCTTGGAGGAGGAAATGGCAACCCACTCCAGTATTCTTTTTTTTGTTTTTAATTTTATTTGTATTTTATTTTATTTTTTTAACACCAAAGCATTTCGTATTGGGGACTAGCCAATTAACAATGTTGTGATAGTTTCAGGTGAACAGCAAAGGGACTCAGCCATGCATAGACATGTATCCATTCTCCCCCAAGCTCCCCTCCCATCTAGCCACTCCAGTATTCTTGCCTGGGAAATCCCATGGACAGAAAAGCCTGGTGGGCTGGGGTCCATGGGGGCACAACAGGGTTGGACACAACAGAGTGAGTGAATACTACCACCAAAAGGCATCAGCCAGGTCTATGGAGCAGAGTGTGTGCATGGAGTAATTTAGGGCCGGCCAGATAGCAGGTGATGCAACTGTAGGTTGGTGAGAGGCTGTCTTGCCCAGGGGCACCTCCATCACCAGATTTGAAGCATCATTTCTGGTCTCAAGCAGGTATTAGGGTACCTTTGGAAAGAGGTTTGGTGTCTGGAAAGTCAAGTCTATTGCAGATGTTTCTTGCAGACCCCAAGGAAAGCCTTGTTGAGATGTTGTAGAGGACATAGGTGGCACTAGGGATAAAGAACCTGCCTGCCGATCAAAGAGACATAAAAGAGGCAGATTTAGTCCCTGGGTCGAGAAGATTCCCTGGAGGAGGGCATGGTGACTCACTCCAGTACCTTGCTCCTCTGTCCCTGGGATTTCCCAGGCAAGAATACTGGAGTGGGTTGCCATTTCCTTCTCCAGGGAAGTTTCCCAACCCAGGGATTGAATCCAGGTCTTCTGCATTGCACGCAGATTCTCTTCCATCGGAGCCACCAGGGAAGCCCACCTTTCCCCTTAACATACTATATTAAAAAAATTTTTTTTATTGGCATATAGTTAAATGTAGTTCAATGGACATGAACTTGGGCAAACTCCAGGAGATAGTGAGGGTCAGGGAGGCCTGGCATGCTGCAGTCCACGGGGTCGCAAAGAGTCAGATGTGACCTAGCAACTGAACAGCAACAGCAATTGACTGAGAATGTTGTGTTAGGTTTTTAGCTGTACAGCAAAGTGATTCAGTTCCCTTATACATATACACATATTAATCTTTTCAGAATCTTTTACCCTATAGGTTACTCCAGAATATTGAACAGAGTTCCCTGTGCTATACAGTAGATCCTTACTGATTTTCTATATTATATATAGTAGTGTGTGCATGTCCATCCCAAGCTCCTAATTTATCCTCCCCTCCATGTTTCTCCTTTGGTAACCTTAAGTTTGTTTTTGAAATCTGTGGGTCTTTTTCTGTTTTGTAAACAAGATCATTTATATCATTTTTAAAAATTAGATTCCACATAAGAGTGATATCATATGCTCTCTGTCTTTGTCTGTATGACTTACTTCACTCAGTATTTTAATTATTCCTTTAAGGGTAGTTCTCCCCATCAGACTTCAGTGCAGAAACAGTTGCATTTACCTTTGTTGGTTGAAGGAGCACAGTCTGCATAGCATCAAATCCCCACCCTTGTTCACTTTAAATCAAACTGGGACATCCTGGGATGCTGCTGCTTAGTATCAGGTAGGGCCACCAACTGTCTGGGTTTGCCTGGGACTGAGGAATTCTTCAAGAAGAAGAACTATGGACGGAGGTTCTTGACATTGTACAGGAGGCAGTGATCAAGACCATCCCCAAGAAAAAGAAAGGCAAAAAGGCAAAATGATTGTCAGAGGAGGCCTTACAAATAGCTAAGAAAAGCAAAAAAGCTAAAGGCAAAGGAGGAAATGAAAGACATCCCCATTCGAACACAGAGTTCCAAAGAATAGCAGGGAGAGATAAGAACATCTTTCNTGAAGAAAGTGGGGAAAACCATAGACCATTCAGGTATAACCTAAATCAAATCCTTTATGATTATACAGTGGAAGTGAGAAATAGATTTAAGGGACTAGATCTGATAGACAAAGTGCCCGATGAATGATGGACAGAAGTTCATGGCATTGTACAGGAGGCAGTGATAAAGACAATCCCCAAGAAAAAAAAAATGCAGAAAGGCAAAATGGTTGTCTAAGGAGGCCTTACAAATAGCTGTGAGAAGAAAATATGCAAAAGACTAAGAAGAAAAGGAAAAATATGCCAACTTGAATGTAGAGTTCCAAAGAATAGCACAAAGATATAAGAAAGTCTTCCTCAGTGATCAAAGCAAAGAAATAGAGGAAAACAATAGAATGGGAAAGACTAGAGATCTCTTCAAGAAAATTAGAGATACCAAGGGAACATTTCATGCAAAGATGGGCTCGATAAAGGACAGAAATGGTATGGACCTAACAGAAGCAGAAGATATTAAGAAGAGGTGGCAAGAATACACAGAAGAACTATACAAAAAGATCTTCATGATCCAGAGAATCACAATGGTGTGATCACTCACCTAGAGTCAGACATCCTGGACTGTGTATCACAACAAATTATGGAAAATTCTTCAAGAGATTGAAATACCAGACCACCTGATCTGCCTCCTGAGAAACCTGTATGCCAGTGAAGAATCAACACTTAGAACTGGACATGGAAAAACATTCAGAAAACTAAGATCATGGCATCTGGTCCCATCACTTCATGGCAAATAGATGGGGAAATAGTTAGACACTTTATTTTGGGGGGCTCCAAAATCACTCCAGATTGTGAGTACAGCCATGAAATTAAAAAAAAAAAAAAAATGCTTGTTCCTTTAAGAAAAGTTATGATGAACCTGCTGCTGCTGCTGCTAAGTGACTTCAGTCATGTCCGACTCTGTGCAGCCCCAGAGACGGCAGCCTACCGGGCACCCCCGTCCTTGGGACTCTCCAGGCAAGAACACTGGAGTGGGTTGCCATTTCCTTCTCCAATGCAAGAAAGTGAAAAGTGAAAGAGAAGTCGTTCATTACTGTCCAACTCCTAGCGACCCCATGGAGTGCAGCCCACCAGGCTCCTCTGTCCGTGGGATGATGAACCTAGACAGCACTTTAAAAAGCAGAGACATTACTTTGCCAACAAGGGTCCATCTAGTCAAAGCAATACTTTTCAAGTAGTCATGTATGAATGTGAGAGTTGGACTACTAAGAACCTGAGCACCAAAGAATTGATGCTTTACAGCAGTGATGTTGGAGAAGACTCTTGAGATTCTCTTAGACTGCAAGGACCTCCAACCAGTCCATCCTAAAGGAAATCCATCCTGAATATTCATTGGAAGGCCTGATGCTGAAGCCGAAACTCCAATACTTCAGTCAGCTGATGTGAAGAAGTGAATCACTGGAAAAGAACCTGATTCTGGGAAAGACTGAAGGCAGGAGGAGAAGGGGATGACAGAGGGTGAGACGGTGGGATGACAGAGGGTGAGAGGGTTGGATGACATCACAAACTCAATGAACATGAGTTTAAGTTATGGGTGTTGCTGATGGACAGGGAAGCCTGGAGTGCTACAGTCTATGGGTCACTAAGCATCAGACATGAATGAGTGACTGAACTGAACTGAATTGAACAAAGTGTTGGTTAGAGTACCCAGGCATCCTTTGTATAAGTGGGTGGCAAATTTTGTCAAGGACATATACAGTTCTTTCAGAGTTCTGCAGTGAAATAAGTGGAGAGTGAATATTTGAGGGATTGGAAGATTAGGATCAGGATGTTTTTAAGCTGAGGTTTAGAAACCAGGGGCTTCCCTGATAGCTCACTTAGTGAAGAATCAGCCTGCAATGCAAGGACCCTGGTTTTATTCCTGGGTCAGAAAAATCCACTGGAGAAGGGATACCCAGTCCAGTGTTCTTGGGCTTCCCTGGTGGGCCAGCTGCTAAAGGATCTGCCTGCAATGCAGGAGACCTGGGTTCAGTTCCTGGGTTGGGAAAAGCCCCTGGAGAAGGGAAAGGCTACTTACTCCAGTATTCTGGCCTGGAGAATTTCATGAACTGTATAGTCAAGGTTTCACAAAAAGTCAGACACAACCGAGTGACTTTCACTTCACTTAGAGACCAGCAGACGAGGAGAAACAAAGTTATATGTGAAGCACAATTCTAGTGGGGAAAGACAAACACAAAAATTTGTTTAGGCTAGCTTAGGAAAGTAGAAAGGAAGTAAAGATCAAAAGGAGGTAAAAATAAAACATTTCAGTGCTATCAGAAATAATAAATACTAAGGTAGTACAGTCTCCTGTAAGATGGTCCCGCAGTTCAATAAATAGAAGCCAGCTTCACTTCACTAAGAAGGTGGAGAACATCTAAATTTGGAGGACAGACAGGACAAAATATAAAGAAAGCTGACCAGTGATGAGGGCTCAGCAAAATTTGCAGCAGTTGCAAATAGTGGGTAATTTTCCCAAGCCAATCTTAAATAGACTAGAGCTGTAACAGAAAGCATATGTAGTTGAGCTGAATGTAAAAAGAGAGCATGGGCTTTTGAGTTGGACAGATCTGAAATCAATATTTGGTGCTCTAGTTTAATTTACTGTTGAGTGACCTTGGTCAATTTATACATTCATGCTGAGCTTCAAGTTGTTAATCTGTAACCTGGGGATAATACTTCTACTCTAGTGTGGTTGTTTTATTACCACAGAGCAATATGCATAAAGGGTCTACAATCTACAGTGCTTATCTAATACATATTCATCTTCAAATGGTAAGAGTTTGCAGTCATAACTCTAAAGCAATGGCTCTGTCATTATGAGAGCTTTCTTGCTCAAGATAGGTGATAGCAGGAGTCCTTTGAGAAATGTAGTACCTTCCTGGTGCAATTAAGGGCATACAATATTGTTGTTGTTGTTTTCTGTCACTAAGTAATGTCAGACTATTTCTGAATCCATGGGCTTCAGCACATAAGGATCCTCTGTCCTCTGCCATCTCCCAGAATTTGCTCAGATTCATGTCTACTGAGTTGGTGATACTATCTAACCATCTCATCCTCTATCACTCTTTTCTCCTTTAGTCTTCAGTCTTTCCCAGCATCAGGGTCTTTTCCAATGAGTTGGCTCTTCGTGGTCAAAGTATTGGAGCTTCAGTCTCAACATCAGTCCTTCCAATGAATATTTATGGTTGATTTTCTTTAGGATTGACTGGTTGGATCTCCCTGAAGTCCAAGGGATGCTCAAGAGTCCTCTCCAGCACCATAGTTTGAAAGCATAAATTCTTTCACACTCAGCTTTCTTTATGGTTTAATTCTCACATCTGTACATGATGACTGGACCATACTACATTACTTGTTGCTAAAAGTGACTAATAAACAATGCTGTGCTGTGCTTAGTAGCTCAGTCATGTTCCACTCTTTGCCACATCTGGACTGTAGCCCACAAGGCTCCTATGTCCATGGGGTTCTCCAGGCAAGAATATTGGAATGGATAGCTATTTTCTTCTCCAGGGGATCTTTCCAACCTAACAAACAATATTAGACTATAAATTCTGTCTTTCTTTACATGAAGGACAGTGAGTTGGGTTGTGTCTTATGTGCTTAGATTTTGATGAATAGATCACACAAATGAGTCACATACTGTGACAGTTGTGACAGAGACCATGGCTTGTGAATTCTAAAACACTTAACATCTGTCTCATTACAGAAAAGTTGACTGACCCCTGCTCCAGGTGACCAACTAATATTGCTAGTAAAACAGTTTCACAATGACAGAAGTCACCATTGCCACAGTTAACATTCTTATTTATTCATGAAGAATCTCTCTTACTTTGTAGCATGCTATGAAATAAACTATGTTTCCCATCCATCTGGAAATTGATTGAGGATGAATGTTACATGTCCTTTCTACACTGTTTGTCAAAGATCTGTTCTTAAATATGGGCTCCAAAATTTTAATATTGCTCCTACTTTTTACTTCTCGCATTCAAAGAAAAAAATATTAAACATTTCTACGCAACCGTCTGAACTCCCAAGAGACTAACAAAAAAGATGAGTTTTAAAATGCAATTAATATCTATATATATGATAAAAAGCCTTTAAATATTAAAATAAAAATATTAAAGTCTATCGATGATTCAAGTTCTCCAATTCAATTGCCCATTAATTCACAAACACAGACAAAGTTCAAAATGCTAATAGATAAAAGTAGGAACAATATGTATTCCTATAGGGGTTTTTCTTTCTAATGAGATCTCTGTTGGTGGTGGGTAATGTGCGTGCTCAGTCATGTCTAACTTCTGTGACCCTATTGACTGTAGCCTGCCAGGTTCCTCTGTTCATAGAATTTTCCAGGCAAAAATACTGGAGCAAGATGCCATTTCCTACTCCAGGAAATCTTCCTGACCTAGGGATAGAACCAGTGTCTCTTGCTTCTCCTATATTGGCAGGCAGATTCTTTACAACTTTACTGCCTGGAAAGTTGAGACCTATGTTACCTGAAGCATATTAGGAACATAAAACACAAGATCTCCTTTCCTCTTCCAACATCCAGAATAAAGAAAAACTGAAAAGAATATACTCTGGTGAGAAGTAAAGTGGTAAGAAAGCAAGCCTGATTATCCAACCCACAAATAACGCAACAGAGCCTCTAAGAGATAGACCACAGAAATGAACAATAAACAATTAACCAAACCAGGGTAACATATTTTCCTGTACCCATAGTGAAACCAAAGATTGGTCCTTTTACTCTTTTTCATGTGTAGCTGCCAGATATTTCACTGTTCAGTTTAGTTCAGTTCAGTCGCTCAGTTGTGTCCAACTCTTTGCGACCCCATGAACCACAGCACACCAGGCTTCCCTGTCTATCACTGACTCTTGGAGTCCACCNATGAGAAGGCTGGATGGCATATCCGACTCACTGGACATTAGTTTGGGTAAACTCCAGGAGTTGATGATGGACAGGGAGGCCTGCACGCTGCAGTCCAAGGGGTCACAAAGAGCTGGACATGACTAAGGGGCTGAATTGAACTGAATTATATCTGAAAGATTTCTTTTAAAGAAAATCTATTTTATTGGAATATAGCTGATTTACAATGCTGTGATAGTTTCAGGTGAACAGCAAAGGGACTCAGCCATACATATACATGTATCCATTCTTACCCAGGGCTTCCCAGCTGGCTCAGTGGTAAAGAATCTGCCTGCCAATGCAGGATACCTGGGTTTGATAGCTGGTTCAGGAAGATTCCTTGGAGAAGGAAATAGCCACTCATCCAAGTATTCTTGCCTGGAGAGTCCTATTGACAGAGGAGCCTAGAGAACTGCAATTCATGGAGTCACAAAAGAACTGGACACGACTTAGGGACTAGACAAGTTCTTCCCCAAATTCTTGTCCCATCCAGGTTGCCATGTGACCCTGAGCAGAGTTCTATGTGCTATACAGTAGGTCCTTGTTGGTTTCCCACNAACTGCAATCCATGGAGTCACAAAAGAACTGGACACGACTTAGGGACTAGACAAGTTCTTCCCCAAATTCTTGTCCCATCCAGGTTGCCATGTGACCCTGAGCAGAGTTCTATGTGCTATACAGTAGGTCCTTGTTGGTTTCCCACTTTAAATATAGCAATGCATACAGGCAACTGTAGATTCCTTCTCTAAGTCTGGGAGTCTCTTTCTGTTTCGTAAGTAAGTTCATTTGTATCATTTCTTTTTAGATTCGACATCAAAGGGCTGTCACACTATATTTCTCTTTCTCTGACTTACTTCACTCAGTATGACAATCTCTAGGTCCATCTATTTGACTTTCTTAAGAATATATGAGAGTACCTATTTCTAAAAGCAGAGGTTTAAAACAGTCATATAGAAATATGCTGAACTAGTCGAAATTGACTGGGGCTGGGAAAATTGGAGCCACACCCAGTGGGCTATCTGGCACTCTATCAAGAACTGAAAATAACTCCTTTGAACCTGCAACACACCAGAGCATCTATCCGTCTGATTCCACAATGCCTTCAGCCATTTCCTTGCAGATGATCAGGTGATAATAGAATAAAGACGAGGACTGAGTTAGACTAAGTGTACCCAGAGACAGGAAATAACAGCTCCTGCCCATTCTTGGGTCAAGGGTTTGGGAAGCACCTCAGCTGCCAGTGAGTAACCCAGTTTCCTGCCCAGGAAGAAAGCCAGAGATCCTGTTGCTGCTGCTTAGAAGCCAGGGCATAATTAGATGTATGTGATAACCCCAAGATTGCCATGGCCTCAAGTGCTCATGGAATTGGGCTCACTGGTCAGGGTGGCCCAGAGGCTCCTTCCTCTCTTGGTGATCCCAGTGGCTATAACATGTCGGCCCATTATTAATTATTCATTATTGACTATTCATATAAAGCAGAGACATCACTTTGCTGACAAAGATCTGTATAGTCAAAGCTATAGTTTTTCCAGTAGACGTACAATGTGATAATTGGACCATAATGAAGGCTGAGCACTGAAGAATTGATGCTTTTGAATTGTGGTGCTGGAGAAGACTCTTGAGAGTCCCTTGGACTGCAAGGAGATCAAACCACTCAATTCAAAAGGAAATCAGCTATGAATATTCATTGGAAGAACTGAAGCTGAAGCTCTGGTACTTTGGCCACCTGATGTGAGTCATTGGTAAAGACCCTGATGTTGGGAAAGCTTGAGAGAAGGAGGAGAAGAGGGTGGCAGAGGATGAGATGGTTAGATAGCACCACTGACTCAGTGAACATGAATGGAGTAAATTCTGGAGATGTTGAAGGGTAAAGGAGTCTGGTGCACTGCAATTCATGGGGTCGCAAAGAGCTGGACATGACTTAGCACCTGAACAACAACAAAGCTGACTACTCATTATTAACGACCCGTTTTCCTGTAATGCTTGGGTGTCTTCCAAACAGAGAAAATGCAGTACCATCTTTCCAGATGCTGAGATAAGGGTCACAGGGTGCTCCAGTTCTGTGTTTGTCAGACTCAGCCTCAGAGTGACTGACGGGCACAGATTGCTGGGGTGCCACCTCTGGAGTTTGGCACCACCTCCTGAATCAGTGGATGTGGGCCAGACACCCCGCTGCCTTACCAGCCCCCACACACTTTCTTCTTTCACCTCTCCTTCCTTTTCTTCTTTAGATTTTCTTCCATTTCTTTTTGGCTTTACTATGGCCTTTGTCTCTGTTTTCCCATCCTGCACATTGTCTTCACAGCATTTTAAATCTAATTGTTTTATTTAAAAGTGTAAATTGAATGCTTTCATTTGAATGTCTTCATGACATTTTAATCTTTTCATTTAAACATTCTGGAAAATGTTCTTTTATGTGGTACACTTTGCCCACAAGACAGGAAGATATTAATCATGTCTTCTCAAAAATGATGGTCTTGTTTGTCCCAAAGCTAAGGATGTGTCATGCAGCTCGTATATTTTGGATCAAAGGGTGTTCTTTCTCCAGATATCATGTATTTACTTGATATAAAAACTTTGGAACCAGAGTAAAGTCAAAGTTATTTCTTGGAAATGATGCCCTGAGTATTCTGCTTACTCAGCTAAAGTTAGGTGATAACAGAGGTGTTGGTTTCCTGCTTTTTCCTGTTGGAACTGCTCTGACAAAAAGAGGCTCTGGGGATTGAGTTCTAGCTTTCCTTGTAAAGTTGTACAGTGCTTTTCCTTAAAAAATTTTTTACTTATCTATTTTTAAAAATTGGACTATAATTGCTTTAGTGTTTTATTCACTTCTGCTGTACTACAGCATGAATCAGCTGTAGGTACACATGTATCTACTCCCTCCCACCCTTCTAGGTCATCGCAGAGTACTGAGCCGAGCTCCCTATGCTTTAGCACAGCTGCCCACTAGCTAGCTACTGAATACACGTTACTGTGTATATGTCAGTGTTACGCTTCCAATTCACCCCACCCTATTTACAACAGCAGGAACATGGAAGCAACCTAAATGTCCATCAACAGATGAATGAATAAAGATGTGGGGCATGTATTTGTTTTGTTATTGTTGCTCATTCATGTCTGACTCTTTGTGACCTCATGGACTGCAGCATGCCAGGCTCCTCTGTCCTCTACCACCTCCCGGAGTTTGCTCAAATTTCTTGTTCAGGTATGCATATATAATGGAATGTTATTCAGCCATGAAAAGAAATGAAATTGAGTCATTTGTAGTGGTGTGGGTGAATCTCGAATTTATAATACAGAGTGTAGTAAGTTAGAAAGTAAAAACAAATATGGTATGTTAACGCGTATATATGCAATCTAGATAATGGTACTGATGAGCCTATTTGCAGAGCAGGAATAGAGATGTAGACAGAGAATGAGCCTGTGCATTGCCTTCTCTCTTTCTCTCTTTTTAATTCCTTCAGGTGAGTGTGCCATCCATGGGGCTGTCTTTGTAGCGACATTTAGTGCTGGGGGATGTTGAAAATAGCTGCCTGGTTAGTGCAAGTGAGAGCTGAGTCCAGGCTGTGAGGTCGTCTGGGCACCTTCAGAGATGGCGAGAGTTTGTCGATGTTTTCTGAAAACTCAGCCCATGATGAAAGTGGGGCTTTGCCTCTGGAGACTGACTTCCTCCCGGGAACTGAGGTTGAGGTTGGGGTTTGGGCCCGGGCCAGTTTTGTGACAGCACAGGAGTGCTGGCAGAGCAGCAGGAGGCTGGCGGGGGCCCTCTCCTGGGACTGTGGGCTTCTGCAGGGCCGGCGCATGACAGCCCTGGGTGACGATCACCAGCAGGGCATCTCACCCTACTGACTCCATGAAGCTCGGCTGGCACACCAGGACAGTAAGGTTCATAGGCTGAGTTGTTTCCACACTCTCGAGAACACTTTCTTGGAGTGGGTTTTCAGAAAGAAAATGCACATAGATGTAAGTTTCCCATCTATCAGGTGCTGTTGACTGGTACTGACTATACCTAGCTTAGAATCTTTATTTTAATGTTTTGGGGAGCCACCTTCCCCTCAGATGGATGCTGTGTTCCCCAAACACACCTGGAGGCACACCCAGACAGGTTGACATCATCACCTTATGTGTCATCCCACTAGTTCCTTTTTATTTTTTTATAAAATAATTGGAAGGTCTGAGTGGTCAAGAGTAACCCCTGAGAGAATCTTGACACCTGTAGACAGTGGCTTATCCATCCCAGGCTGCTCTGGTCTAGTGTTTGATGCAGGTTTAAGAATAGCTTAGTAGATCTCAGCACTGCCGAAGATTCGTTTAAGGCTTTTCCTCAAGCACCAAAGACTATGTATGTGTGTGAATCACTCAGTCATGTCCAACTCTGTGACCCCATGGGCTGTAACTTGCCTAGGCTCCTCTGTCCATGGGATTTCCCAGCCAAGAATAGTGGAGTAGGTAGACATTCCCATCTCCAGGGTATCTTCCTAACCCTAACTATAGGTACCAGTTATCTAAAAACAGCTACAATATAGGCCAATGATTTTAAAAATGAGAATATGAACCTATACTTTAGCTAAATATTAGTATATTAAATTAATGTAATTAATCTTAATTACATACAATTTGATATATATGGTGGTGGTGGTTTAGTCACTAAGTCATGTCCGACTCGTGCAACCCCATGGATTGTAGCCCGCCAGGCTCCTCGGTCCATAGGATTCTCCAGGCAAGAATACTGGAGTGGGCTGCCATTTCCTTCTGACATGTACATGTATATTATCTTCCCTTGTAGCTCAGTTGGTAAAGAGTCTGCCTGCAATGCAGGAGACCCAGGTTCAATTTCTGGGTCAGGAAGATCCCCTGGAGGAGAAAATGGCAACCCACTCCAGTATTCTTGCCTGGAGAATCCCATGGACAGAGGAGCCTGGCAGGCTACAGTCCATAGGTTCACAAAGAGTTGGACATGATTGAACTGACTATGCACACATACATATATATATGAATATTTTGTTTTGACCTTGCTACTTAGCTCTGTGGCCTTGGTCAAGGTCTCCTTGAGACTCTAAACCTCAGTTTCCTTGTTGGCAAAACTAAGATTTAGCTGTTGTAACATGAGGCTCAAATGAGAAAGGCCGTGTAAAAACTTGAGCTGAAAAGCCCGGTTAAGTGAAGCCGAATTAAATTAAATACATCCCTTTGATGTTATAGAAAAGTGAACTTACCACTGACAACTCAGTGAGTCTTCACAAAATCAGGTTTTGGAAATATGCTATAATTTATTTATCCTATATACTGCAGATGGACCCAGGTAGTTTCTAGTTTTTGGCTTTTATGTATAGAACTGCTATGAATATTTTGTCTTTTGATGGACATTTCTACACTTTTCTGTTGGTTGTAAGCCCGGGAATGAAATTCCTGCGTTGGAGGCTATATGCATATATTTCTGGGTGGTTGTTGCTGTTGTTTAGTTGCTAAGTCATTTCCAACTCTTTGTGATCCCAAGGACTGCAGCAAGCCAGGCCTCCCTGCCCCGCACTATCTCTTGGAGTTTGCCCAGGTTCATGTCCATTGAATCAGTGATGCTAGATAATAGTAAATATTGCCTCACAGTTTCTTAAATCTGTTTTACTCATACGTACTCCCAGCAGGAATGTTGGAGAACTCCATTTATTGAGATTTTTATAATAACTTTCTCTGTTTCCCTCTATTCTGGTATTTTCTTTCACCATTTTGGTAGGTATATCCTGATATCTCCTTCTGGCTTAAACTGAGTTTCCAGGATGGCTAATAAAGTTGAACATTAAAAAATATTTATCTATTTGAATATTCTCTTTTGGTAAATATCTCTTCAGTCTTTTGTTCATATTTCTATTTAAAAAAAATTATTTGTTTTTGGCTGTGCCCATATTGGTTGCTGTGTGGGCTTTTCTCCATTGCGTCAAGTAGGGGCACCACTCTCTACTTGTGGTGCCTGGGCTTCTCATCACGGTGGCTTCTCTTGCTGCGGAGCACAGACTCCAGGGCATGTGGGCTTCAGTAGTTGTGATGCACAGGCTCCTCGGCACGTGGGATCTTCCCAGACCAGGGGTGGAACCTGTGTCTACTGCATTGGCAGGTGGATTCTTTACCATTGAGCCACCAAGGAAGCCCTCCTATTTCTATTGATTCATTTGTATTTTTCTTATTGACCTGCAGGTGTTTTTAGTATGTTCTAGATAAGAATACTTTGTCAGATATGTCAGTTGCAAATTTCTTCTTCAACTCTGTGGATTGGATTTTTACTCTCCTAATAGTGTCTTTGGATGAACAGTCTTGATTTATCAATATTGCTTCATTTTTGGTTGGAATTATTTTCTGTTCTGTTGAATAAATCTTTGTCTACTCCCAAGTCATGAGGACTTCCTTCTATGTCTTCCTTAAAATCCTTTGCTGTTTTACCTTTCACATTTAGATCAGCAGTTTACCTACTATTGATTTTTGCATATGGTGTTAGGTGGTGTTTCGAGGTCTGGCTTTAATTTTTCCATTTGATTGTTGAAATGATTCTTTTGTAGAAAAGAACACTGCTCCCCTACCTTGACTACTGTTCCTCTCACCTCCTCAGTAAGTTTCACTTGTCTTGGCTGCACTGGGCCTTCGTTGCAGTGTGGAGGCTTTCTCTGGGAATGGGGCTCAGGGAGGTTCCTCCAGTTGCGGTGCAGGGATTTCTCTAGCTGTGGCACGTGCACCTAACTGGCTCTTGGCACCTGAGAGCTTCCTGGACCACAGATAGACCCCATGTCCCCTGAGTCGACAGGCAGATTCTTAACCACTGGACAACCAGGGAAATCCCAGAAAGTTTTGCTTTTGCCAGATAATGTGCAAAAGAGGCTCAGGTGATGTTATTATGTGTCAAGCATGTCCCCTGTTATTCTTCAGGCACATGAGTTGTTTAAACTCAGTCCCATCGGATTGGCAGTTTTGAAGACTAGCTGGACCCTGGTGTACTGTGTTATCACTGAGGCTTTTCTGGGCTTTTTGCAGACAACCTTGTTACTCTCTTGTTTCTCTAGTTCTGAAAAATTGTGAGAGATCCAGGCATGCCCCCCAGAGACTCACAACCCTGCTCTCCAGTGTCCAGTCCCCAGAGATGAAAAATCTGATCTTGAGGGGAAGAAAAGGTTATGGGCATGAGACAGGCCCTGTCTGCTGGGAGGTTTTGACTTGTGATTGCTTCAAGACTTCAGGAGATCTCTTTCTGTATTTGAAAAGCTTTTAAGCCTTCTTCACCAGCTACCTACCCTACCCAGGCCTCAGCAAATGTCTTATTTTGCAACCTGTCATGTGTATGGGCTTCCCTGGTGGCCCAGCTGGTAAAGAATCCACTTGCAATGTGGGGGACCTGGGTTCGATCCCTGAGTTGGGAAGATCCCCCTGGAGAAGGGAAAGGCTACCTACTCCAGTATTCTGGCCTGGATAATTCCATGGACTGTACAGTTATGGGGTCATGAAGAGTCGGACATGACTGCACGACTTTCACTTTCGTGCATTTGGGAGCCCTCGAGTTCCTAAGCTGTCAGGGTTGTCCCACATGACTATGAAAAACTTCACCGGTTTCTCTTTTTCCAGCCACATCTACATTTGAGCCAAGCTCTGTTCTCGGCTTGCAGTCAGGATTGATTAATATCAGAGAAAAAAACAGCTGATGATTATAACTTCGTAATGTAATTGTTCTCTCTTTTCTAAAATGTCTTCCTGCTCGTTTTTCCTTCCACAGGTCTCTGATGTTTTTTAAAAGTAAGCTTCTTAAATTTATTTGTATTTATTTAGCAGTCATGGCGAAGACCTAGCTTGTGTTTTGTCTAGTACATCTTCCCCAGAGGAAGCAGTTCTTGCTAGTCTTATCTTGATCTTCATTTCCCAGCTGGTTATGTAAGCCCATGTTTCTCAGTGTTCCTTAAACCAGGTTTGTTTTTTTTTTAATCTTCCTTATTCATTTCCTCATTCATGAGATAAATAACACTGTGGCTCATGCCAAAAATAACACTGAAAATTCTACTTTGGACACAACACATGAACTCAGAGAACAGAGCACAGGGAAGCATGTTTGTAATACTAGTTCCTCTAGAAGCAGAGCTCTTGTTCTTCAGATGTGGAGCTTATCTGCGCTTCAGGGTAGAGTCCAAGTTTTCTTGCCTGGAGAATCCCATGGACAGAGGAGCC
Organism: Neotragus pygmaeus; assembly: GCA_006410875.1. Classification (NCBI taxonomy): domain Eukaryota; kingdom Metazoa; phylum Chordata; class Mammalia; order Artiodactyla; family Bovidae; genus Neotragus; species Neotragus pygmaeus. The sequence continues at coordinate 1,442,221 of SJYV01053126.1, forward strand.
TGGCAGGCAACAGTCCATGGGGCCACAAAGAGTCAGACACAGCTGAGCGACTGAGCACAGCACATAGAGGATGAGGTGGTTAGGTAGCATCACTGACTCAATGGACATGAATCTGAACAAACTCCAGGACACAATGAAAAGACACGGGAGCCTGATGGGCTGCGGTCCAAGGGATCACAAAGAGTCAGACACAACTTAGTGGCTGAACAACAGTGAAAATATATATGATATATTAATAATTGGACTCTTTTGCTATACACTTGAAACCAATACAACACTGTGCATCAACTTTCCTTTAATACAAAAAATAAAATATTTTTTCAAAAAGTGAAAAAGAGAAAGCTCTGTGTTGTCAGATATTGAATTCAGGAAATGACAGTGTGCGATACTATTTCAGTGTGTGTGTGTGTGTGTGTGCGCGCGCGCGCGCACGTGTGTGTGCAGGTACCCAATCGTGTTTGATTCTTTGCAACCCCATGGACTGTAGCCCACCAGGTTCCCCTGTCCATGGGATTTTCCAGGCCAGAATACTGGAGTGAGTTGCTATTTCCTATGTCAGAGCTGAGAATATATGACTTGGCCCATGAATATTGGTCATTGTGTCTGTGTGTGAGGGGATGCTACATTTATGCTTAGAATGATAAAGATGGCCCTTTATACTTGATTGATTTCCTAAAAAACTAATCTACAAGCCCAGCAGTGGAACTATGTAGAAGTCTATTTCCTAGGATAAATATTTTATCTTGTAAAGTGACAACAGACAGTTCTCTGATGTGCACACAGTAACATACGCACTAATACATATACTTTCATCAAGAGGCTCTTTAGTTCTTCGCTTTCTGCCGTAGGGTGGTGTCATCTGCATATCTGAGGTTATTGATATTTCTCCCAGCAATCTTGATTCCAGCTTGTACTTCATCCAGTCCAGCATTTCTCATGATGTACTCTGCATATAAGTTAAATAAGCAGGGTGACAATATACAGCCTTAATTCAGAAAACTAAGATCATGGCATCCAGTTCCATTACTTCATGGAAAATAGATGGGGAAACAATGGAAACAGTGAGAGACTTTATTTTTTTAGGCTCCAAAATCACTGCAGATGGTGACTGCAGCCATGAAATTAAAAGATTCTTATTCCTTGGAAGAAAAGTTAGACCAACCTAGACAGCATATTAAAAAGCAGAGACATTACTTTGCCGACAAACGTCCGTCTAGTCAAAGCTATGGTTTTTCCAGTAGTCATGAATGTCAGAGTTGGACCATAGAGAAAGCTGAGCACCAAAAAATTGATGCTTTTGAACTGTGGTGTTGAAAAAGTCTCTTGAGAGTCCCTTGGACAGTAACGAGATCCAACCAGTCCATCCTAAAGAAAATCAGTCCTGAATATTCATTGGAAGGACTGATGCTAAAGCTGAAACTCCAATACTTTGGCCACCTGATGGGAAGAACTGACTCACTGGAAAAGACCCTGATGCTGGGAAAGATTGAAGGCAAAAGGAGAAGGAGACAATAGAGAATGAGATGGTTGGATGGCATCAATGGACATGAGTTTGAGTAAACTCCAGGAGTTGGTGATGGACAGGGAGGCCTGGTTGTGCTGCAGTCCATGGGGTCCCAGAGAGTCAGACATGACTGAGCAACTGAACTGAACACATACATAAACAGGTTAGTGGAACAGAACAGAATATTAAAAAAATAGGTCCATATGTATGAACAATGGGGGGCTGAATTACAAACGGGTGTGTGAAAGTCTTAGAGGTGATGTATATATTCATTCTCTTGATTGTGGTGATGATCTTATAGGCTTATATATATATGTCAAAACTTAAAGAATTTTCCATTTTGAATTTTCTCCAGAGTTTAACCTTTGAACTTAATTCTCTCCCTCCACTGCAGTACCCCTTCGTATTCCTGCCTTATGAACCAAGTACTTTTTCTGATAGTCACCTAGGCATGATTCTTGCACAGTGATAGTGATGATGCCATTTTTTATAGTGATCATGGGGGAAAAGCACCCAACCTGACCTCTGTTGTAAAAAGAGTGGTCCAGTGGTTAAGAATCCACCTTGCGATGCATGGGATGTAGGTTTGATCCCTGGTTAGGAAAATAAGATCCTCCATGCCTCAGAGCAACTGAACTCAGGAGCCACAACTGGAGATTCCTTGGGCAGAAACAAAGATCCTACATGCTGTAACTAAGACCCGACACAGCCAAATGAATAACTATTTTTTAAACAGGTTAAAGGAAAGGAAGACAACTTCTCCATTAGGGAGAAAAATTCCACTTTTTTATAAATTCTGTTTTATCTGATGATGTTTCACTACAACAGAGTTTTCTTTTTCTTTGAACGCTAGAAAATTCCATGGACAGAGGAGCCTGGAAGGCTACAGTCCATGCGGTTGCAAAGAGTCAGACATGACTTAGTAACTGAGCACAAAAGCAAGGAGACAGGAGAGGGACACTGATGAGTTTTCGTCTTTAAATTGCAAAATACTTGAAGTTTATAATGGAATAAATGTATCGTACAAAGGACTTAAGCTAAAAAACCTGCACACTTCAATAGGTCAGTTGTGCTCACAGCTACTTGTCCAGAGCTAGTTGGTTGGCCCCCGCCATACCACAAGGGAGGTAGTGAAATTTGGGGGCGTGTACACGTTTAATGAGCATGCATTGTCTCTGCCTTGTCACCCCAGTGTGGGCCTCCTTTCGAGCCCTTTCTTCTGTTCCTGGTTTGTGTACCCTCATACCAATTCTTTAGTTACAGGGGCTTTAGAATAAGTTTAGGTGTCTGCTTTATTCAAGTGCCCGGATCTGATTTTCTTTTTCAATATTCTTTAAAAGTGATTTGGGGGCTTCCCTGGTGGCTCAGAGGGTAGAGAATCTGCCTGCAATGCGGGAGACCCAGGTTCGATCTCTGGGTCAAGAAGATCCCCTGAAGAAGGGAATGGCTACATACTCCAGTATTTTTGCCTGGAGAATTCCATGGACAAAGAAACCTGGCAGCTTGAGTTTACTACTTTCAGCCTTTTTTCAGATATATAATCTTAAAGTTAAAAATTGCCCCTTTATACTGTTAGTTTTGATATGTAGTTTTTAAAAAATATGATTTAATTTTTTATCATATATAATTTATTAGAAAAATCTAATTTAGAATATCCTGAATATGACATTTTTTCTGATTTCCACTTTATTTATTTTTTAAATTTAAATTTATTTACTTTAATTGGAGGCTAATTACTCTACGATATTGTATTGGTTTTGCCATACATCAACATGTATCCACCACAGGTATACATGTGTTCCCCATCCTGAACCCCCCTCCCACCTCCCTCCCCGTACCATCCCTCTGGGTCATCCCAGTGCACCAGCCCCAAGCATCCTGTATCCTGCATCAAACCTAGACTGGCGATTCANGGAGAAGGAAATGGCAACCCATTCCAGTATTCTTACCTGGAGAATTCCAGGGACAGGGGAGCCTGGCAGGCTACATTCCATGGGGTCGCAAAGAGTGGACACAACCGAGTGACTCACACATTTTATCTGAGCTCAGACTTTTAAAACCCTGGTTGGTGCAGCTCCCCCCTGGCCCTTTCCCATTAGCGCAGGGGAGCACATCTTGGCCTCCATGAGCCTTCTGAAATTGTGTGCAAATTTTTGTGTTTATGTTTGTAGGAAGAAGAAAACCTTAAATTTCATCTGCTTCTCCAAGGAAATGTCAGGCAGCTGCTTCTTTTATTTTCTAGGCTCCAGAGGCTTCTGTGAAGGGCAGTGCGGACCCATGCTTCCTCAGCACCCGCACAGCACTATGCACAAAAGTGGCAGCTGCTGGTGTGGCAGGATTAGTGAAGGGGCAGCAACCTGGCTGAAGCCACACTTGTGTAACAAGCCCACTGCTTTCCCTTCACTTCCATGGTTATTTAGTGNAGTGGGCACAGAGAATTCTTTTGAAGGGCAGTGGGGACAAGGTGGAGAGGTGTGCAGAGCCTGCTGGGGGTGGGCCTTGGGTACCAGGATATAAGCTTTGGCCAGTTTGGTGCTTGTGTTTCAGACTATGAGTAGGGCTCTGATAGGTGGGACCTGGGTTGTGTTGAGAACATGAATCCAGGTGTGGGGTGCAGGGGGGCCCCTAAGAGACAGTCAGAAGAGGGGTTCGACAGCCCCCTCTCTCGTGGATGAAATCAGGCTGCGGAGAGTGGGAGCCAGAGAGAGGCTTGGGCTGGGACCCCATCTCCCTGAATCCCCCTAAGTCCAGGGATGACCAGTGGGTCTCCTCCCCTCCTGGATGCTGCAAGAGATCCCTGCAGGGTCCCCAGGGCATGTGGCAGGGGCAGTGGGTGCATTAGGAAGAGACCCTGCATCTAAAACATACAAAAGCTTGAAGGAAGGGTCCTTCGGTACCGCTGGGAGCTCACACCTGCAAATGTCATTAGGAGAAGGATCTGGAGGTGGGAGAAGAGGGAGGAGGTGGGAGTCTCCAGGCCTGGCTTTGACTGGTCCCTGGCTCTGATGACGGGAACTGTGACAGATTGAATGTCCACGGGCCAGCCCAGCCCAGGTCTATGGCTCTGTCATTTGAGGAGAGAGACACAGCCTGTGAACTGTTAGCAGTGAGTGTTCAGTGGAGAGTGTGGTATTTCGAAAGGGCTTGGCACGTTTTCTGAATGTTTCTGGCTGCCTGCCCAGCTCTGAGTTTCCTGTTCATAGCTCCTTCCATGTGTCACAGCTGAGGATTAAAGCTCTAACAGGCGTCATTGGAGCTCACTTTCTCCTTTCGCCGGCCTCTGCACAGCTGGGTCTTCTGACAAGCTATGAGGCCTCGCCCTCCTGTGTGCTGAGCAGCCCTGGAGCTCTCTAGAAAAAGAAAACCACCATCAGCGACCCCATTCACGGCTGGTTTTCGAGATGCACTTTTGTTTTTAATAACCACCGTCAGTTCAGCGGGCTTCACAGGTGGGAAAAGAAACGCCGCTGGCGGAGCCTGAGTTACCGCCTCTGGTGGGGCCAGCCGTTCCCACAGCCTCCAGTCACGAGGAAAGCAGCGGGTAAGATGATGGGTTTGCACTTTAGCTTTTGTTCCTGCGTTTTCTCCCCTCCTTTTTCCTTTGTTTGCTTATATGCTGAAGTCTTTAGGAAGGAGGAATGGAGTCTTATAAAACACAGTATTGTGCTGTTTTTTTAAAACAAGATTTGAAGCATTTCTTAGTGTTAAGTGGCTCTGTAGGTGTATTTAAAACCCTGAGTGTGCCTGTGAGCCCTGCTAATAGACCACCTGCGATTGTTGCTGTTGTTATAGTCGCTCAGATGTGTCTAACTCTTTGCAACCCTGCAGACTGTAGCCCGCAAGGCTCCTCTGTCCTTGGGTTTCCCAGGCAAGAATACTGGAGTGGGTTTCTATTTCCTTCTCCAGGGCATCTTGCTGACTTGGGGATCAAGCCTGCATCTCTTGCATTAGCAGGCAGGTTCTTTACCACTGAGCCACCTGGGAAGCCCCTTCTATGATTACTTATGTCTTATTCCATGGAAGATTAAGAAATATGTGGGAGGTATATGACTATATACTTCCTCTTAGCCAGCAAAGGCTTCTCCGCTGGCTCAGATGGTAAAGAGTTTTCTTGTAATGCAGGAGACCTAGGTTCCATCCCTGGGTCGGGAAGATCTCCTGGAGAAGGAAATGGCAACCCGCTCCAGTATTTTTGCCTGGGGAATTCCATGGACAGAGGAGCCTGGTGGCCTACAGTCCATGGGGTCGCAAAGAGTCAAACATAACTAAGCGACTAACACACACAGCCATATACATCATGAGGTTTAAGTGAAGGATATTGTAATGTCCTTTTTTTTAAAAAAAAAAAAGTGTTTTTTAAATTTGTTACATTGATTCTGTTTAGTGTTTTGGTTTTTCACCTGGAAAGCATGCAGTATCCTAGCTCCCTGATCAGGGATCGAACACACACCTCCTACATGGGAAGGTGAAATCTTAACCACTGAACCTCAAGAGAAGTCCCTGTAAAGTCCTTTTAAAATGCTGTAGCTGATGGCAGAATTAAGACTTACTTTATGACTTTCCTTTATGCTTCTACGATTCTAGAGTGGGATCATCTCAGCCCGTGTTTGGCTGAAGGCATTGCATTACTATAAACTAACATCACTGATTGCATTTAAGATTATAATATATTGTATTATCAAGACTTGTGCATGCTTCCTTCCATAAAGACTTACAATGGAATCTTGAAAACTTGAGTGTGGCTTTTGTTGTTGTTGCTGTTTATTGGTTTTTATTTTTACTGGGCTCTGGAAACTGGGTCCGTTTGCTGGGGCCAGGGAATCGCTCAGATACCAGGACTGGCCATCACCCCCAGAGTAGAGGCCTGTGTAGGTCAGGGAGTCCTGGTCAGACGTGACTGTATTGAGCATGCTTTCTCAGAGGCATTGCAAAAATTACACCTCAAGTTGTGAGGAGACTGTAGGCTCTCAAGGGATGGTCCATATTGTCTTATTGAGTGAGTGAGTGAAAGTTGCTCAGTCATGTCTGATTGTTTGCGATCCCATGGACTGTGGATCCATGGAATTCTCTAGGCCAGAATACTGGAGTGGGTAGCCTTTCCCTTCTCCAGATCTTCCCAACCCAGGGATTGAATCCAGGTCTCCTGCATTAGANCAGTCATGTCTGATTGTTTGCGATCCCATGGACTGTGGATCCATGGAATTCTCTAGGCCAGAATACTGGAGTGGGTAGCCTTTCCCTTCTCCAGATCTTCCCAACCCAGGGATTGAATCCAGGTCTCCTGCATTAGAGGTGGATTCTTTACCAGGTGAGCCACAAGGGAAGCCCAAGAATACTGGAGTGGGTAGCCTATCCCTTCTCCAGGGGATCTTCCCAATCCAGGAATTGAACTGGGGTCTTCTGCATTGCAGGCAGATTCTTTACCAACTGAGCTATCAGGGAAGCCTTATTGGACACCCTTGACCACCATATACTCTATAATAGATTTGTTGGGTCAGTCAGAATTTGAGAAGTTTAAAGAAAGAAAAAAACAAAATGAGGTTAACCATTCAATTCAGTTTGAATCTTGAGCTTGCTCTTACACCAAATTTGACTTTGCGTGGTGGCTGTGAGCACATGAAGGGCTAGATGGTGGAAAGGACAGCTCACAGGTGCAGCAACTGACTGGGTGGTCTTTTGAATCGCTGTGTCCACCTACGGCTGCCTGGGGGACGCCCTGTGTGTGCTGCAGGCGGGGGAAGTCTGTGTTCCACTGGAGGTGGGCGGGTTGCTGCGGAAAGGGGAGATGTGCTGTCTGGAAGGACTGGGGACATTTCTTGACATTTCTGAATTTGATCTTCCTGATCGCAGTGATAAATTTTCTTTATTTGAAAATGTATTTTTTTAGAGTTTCTGCAATGTTTGTTCTAATTTACTTTATATTATTATACTTTTAATACTTTTCACAGTTTTTTTAACCTAGAAGTTAACTTAGATATTAGTACATTTTATTTTTTTATTAAAAATTTTTTTTATTAGTGTATAGCTGATTGATAATGTTGTGTTAATTTCAGGTATACAGTAAAGTGAATCAATTATATATAAAGCCACTCTTTTTCAGATTTTGTTCCCATATAGGTCATTACGGAGTATTGAGTAGAGTTCTCAGTGCTATACCATAGGTCTTTGGTGGTTATTTTATATCAGTAGTATGTATATGTTAATCCCAGATTCCCAATTCATCCTTCCCCTCTTTTCCCTTTGGTAACCATAAGTTGTTTTCTATGTCAGTGAGTCTGTTTTGTTCCATAAATAAGTTCACTTGTATAATTTTTATATTCCACATCAGTGATATCAAATGGTATTTGTCTTTCTCTGACTTCACTTCTCTAGATCCATCCACATTGCTCCAAAAGGCATTATTTCATTCTTTTTATGGCTAAGTAGAATTCTATTCTGTGTGTACCCATATATATGCCATATTTTCTTTATCTATTCATCTGTTGACAAGATGTGAGGAATTTTAAAAGAAGTCTATGGACTGTCTCTACTCAACAGTTTTTGTTTTTTTATTATTCTTTATTTTTCAGCTTTTATTCTTTAACACACAAACCTTTTGGGGCACTGTTAAGTTGCTGAGGAATGAAACTCTCAGGCAAGATCATGGAGTGGCTAAGATCTACTTCTTAAGTATTGTCTTTAAAAACATACAGACAACACATGCTCATGGTCAAAAAGACAACTGAAAAAGAATATATAGAGATGAATTAAAAAGGTAAAACATAAAAGCCTAGCATTGTGAGATAAATACTGTTAGTGTTTTGGTGCCTGTGGTTTTCTCAAAACACATTTACATTTTGGAAAAAGCATGTTTGGACTCTCCATGCTGTTTTATCACCTGCTTTTGCCTTTCAGCAGTATGTTGTAAGGGTCTGCTAAGGAACTTCTTCCTACAAAAGTTTTTTAATCACATGACATAGATGAGTTATTAAATCATGTTGGTATATTTGATTTTTTTCTCTTCTATTAACATCTCCGAAACTAACATGCTTGTAGGGGATCCTATGCACCTCTTCCTTAGTCTTTCCTTGGAATAATTCCCAGAGGTCAAGGGCATCAGCATATTTAAAGTTCTCAAGTCTGTTACTCAATTAATCTAGGAAAGTGCTAGTCATGTGTACTCCCTCCAGCACTGTATGAACACCTTTTTCTCACACTTTCACCCACATTGGGTTTTTTCTACCTTTTTTTTTTTTTTAAGTATTCTAATCTGATGACTGGAAAGGAGTCTTCTGTTGTCTTAATTTGCTTTAAGGACACTTTTTTGTGAAACCTCTGGCTTCCTATTCTGCCTCTTTGGGTTCAGCTTCTTGTTTTCTTTTGGTTAGTCATCATCAAACCAATCCTCTCTCAGAGTAACTTTTGCCAACCTAATTTCTGTGGTCTTTGACCTCATTTGATGTCTCTCAGCAAGCTCACTGAGTGTGTGGGGAGTTGAATGCTTTTGCTGACTTTTTACCATTTGAACAACCCAGAGCAAACTCAATCTTTTTATCTCCTTTTTATCTGTTAAATTTAGAGATAAGGACTGGCAGTCCACCCCACCACATGATTGAACTGGGGACATAAAGGGAAAGGCTAGAAGAAAGTTCTTTAAAAAGAAAAGTAAAAATACTAAATGGTACCATTACTGTTGTTATTAATATGAAGTTTATATATAGCCTTACCTTATAAAGTGTCTCGTTTTCAGAGAGCTGCGTGCTGAAATTTTGATGTTGTCGAAATAGTTCTAAACTTGAAAACATGTGTGCATTTCAACATATTTCTTTGTTCTTAGATTCGGTAGCACAGGGATATAGTTTGAAGATGGATTTATCTTATTGCTTGCTTATCTGTGTATGGGGTCACATGCTAGTCTCATATCACACGGTCACCATCCACTTGCTCTGCCCTGATCCCCAGTCAGAACTTTTCAAAGGCAGAGCCTGGTTTTACGTGTTCCTCTCTTTCCAGGACCTGGTTTGGGTCTGACACCCTTTGAGGGGGTGCATAAACATTTTTTGAATGAGTCAGCGGAAGCGAGCTAGGAACATTTTAACCCAACTCCCTAGGGAAATGAATATCCACCCCTGCCCCCCAAGAGGAATTATGGAAGATTCAAAAATGGAGCTTTTTCCTGGGGTGCATTGATTGTTTTCTTTGTTTAGTTTAGTGTGGGTTGGTTTCTGTTTCTATTGAGTACAACTTTAAAGCTCTGAATGGGTGTGAATTCTAACCAGGAGTAGATCCAGGAAAATGGAGATGGTGTCTTCAGTGAGTCCAAGATCCATGGGCTTGCCACAAGCATGGAAGGCTTTACAGGGGGTCCAGGATTTCACTCTGACTTCAGTGGTCGGCTGTTCAAATCAGGGTCAAATACACGTTCAGCAGCGGTTTGACGCTCATAGTGGATAATAATGATGGCAAATAACCAGTAGAGCACTTCCTTAATGTGGGACCCTCGGTTCTGAATGCCTTGTGTATGAGGGAGTCTTTATTATCATCTTACTTTGCAGATTAAGAAATGGAAGCACAGAGATGTAATTTGCCTGAAGCCATATCAGCAGTGAGCACACGCCTGGGGTTCATGACACAGCCTCATTTTGGAGTTCACAGGCTGCTGGACTTGAGGGATGATGAATGAAAACACATGGTTCATGTGCTTTTAAACAAATAGCACACAATTTAAAAAGCTTTAAAAAGGTTATTCAACCAAGTCTTTTCCTCTTTCTTACCAATAGGTGACTGTTACTAGTCTCTTCCACCTCTTTCTCACTGTATCTGTCAGAGTTCTCTCTTTGGAGAACCAATGGGGGATTGATATATATGTAGATGTATTAATATATAGGTATTGATATAGCTGTTTCAGTCTCCTGTTATATATGTGTCTGTCTATATCTAGGAAGAGGTGTTTTTTTTTAACTTTTTATTTTATATTTGAATATAGGTGATTAATAGGCTTCCCCAGTGACTCAGTGGTAAAGAATCCTCCTGACAATGCAGGAGATGTGGGTTCCTTCTCTGGGTTGGGAAGATCCCCTGGAGAAGGAAATGCAACCTACTCCAGTATCTTCGCCTAGGAAAACCCATGGAGCTTGGTGGCATACTGTCCGTGGAGCTGCAAAAGAGTCAGACACGACTTGACTAAACAACTAATAGCTGACTAACTATTTTGTGATAGTTTCAAGTGAACAGCCGAGGGACTCAGCCATACATATATATGTATCCATTCTCCCCCAAACTTCCCTCCCATCCAGGCTGCCACCTAACACTGAGCAAAGTTCCCTGTGCTACACAGTGGCTCCCTGTTGGTTATTCATTTTGAACAGAGCAGTGTGTACACATCCATCTCAGGCTCCCTAACTATCCCTTTCCCCCAGCCAGGAAGATTCTTATAATAAGGTATGGATTGGCTCATGCTATTATGGAGGCTTGAGAAGTCCCGGGAGCTGCCATCTATAAGCTGGAGACCCACGAAAGCAGATGGTATAGTTAGAAGATCAGAGAGCAATGGTGTAGACTCCTGTCCAGTCCAAAGGCTGAAGAATCAGAATGGCCAAGTGCAGGAGAAGATGGACGTCCTTGATCAAGTTTTCAGGCAGAGTTTTTTCAATCTTCCTCTGCCTTTTTGCTCTATTTAGGTTCCCAAGGGATTGGAGGAAGCCCACCCACACTGGAAAGGGGGCTATTTGCTTTACTCTGTTCACCAATTCAGGTGCTAATCTCTTTCAGAAACACCCTCACAGACACACCAGCTATCTGGAGGTTTCAGTTGACACAGAAACCTAACCATCACACACTGAGGACATACACTCTTCTGTGCGTTGGTGCATGCTAAGTTGCTTCAGTCACATCTGACTCTCTTTGATGCTATGGACTATAGCCCACCAGGCTCATTTGTCTGTGAGCTTCTCCAGGAAAGAATACCAGAATGGGTTGCCATGCCCTCCTCCAGGGAATCATTCTCACCCAGGTCTCTTGCATTGGCAGGCAGATTCCTGTCTACTGAGCCACCAGGGAGCTAACGCTCTTCTGTACTTGGTTCCAAATCTGCACCAAAAAAAGCTTCCTTTTAACCTTTTGCTGACTCAAGTTGTTTGCAGTCTTTTGCTATTACAACTGAGGTTGCAATGAATAACAAATAGCCATGCCACTGTCATTTTGCAGAAGTGCTAGCAAGAGTATTTGTTGGCTGAATTCCTAGAAGTGGAACTGCCAGGTCAAAGGCTGAGTGCGTTTGTGATTTGATGTATATTTCAAGATTTCCCACCTGTTACAACAGGTTGTAACAATTAACATCCCTGCCAGGAATGTTTGAGAGAGTATTTCCTCATGTGCCTACCAAAATAGGTATGCTAGCAAACTGCTGGGTATTTTTGTTATTCTTTGTTTTTTTTTAGCTTTGGTGATCTTATGGGGGAAGCAGTTAACTCAGTGTTTTTAAATTTTTCATGTCTTATATAACTGAGGATTTTTAGACTTTATTTTTTTTAAGATTTCTTTTCTTTCTTCTTCTTCTTCTTCTTTTTTTTTTTTTGATGTGGACCATTTTTTAAGTCTTTATTGAATTTGTTACAATGTTGCTTCTGTTTTACCTTTTGGGTTTTTGGTCATTAGGCATATGGGATCTTAACTCCCTGGCCAGGGATTAAACCCATATACCCTGCATTGGAAGGTGAAGTCTTAACCACTAGACTGCCAGGGAAGCCCCTCAGTTCAGTTCAGTCGCTCAGTTTTGTCTGACTCTTTGCGACCCCATGAATCACAGCACGCCAGGCCTCCCTGTCCAGCACCAACTCCCGGAGTTCACCCAGACTCACGTCCATCAAGTTNGACTGTAGCCCACCAGGCTCTTGGTCCATGGAATTTTCCAGACAAGAGTACTGGAATGGGGTGCCATTGCCTTCTCTAATATAGGATGGCTAACATATACTTTAAAATTACTTTGATTATGTTTAAATTATTACCTTAAACTTATTTTTGTTTCAGTATGTCTCTCATTTTATATTGTCATTGCCAATATATATTTGGGCTTTGGAGAACTTTTGTAGTATGTACACAGAAAAATGAAAAGTAGATTAATATCTGAAGATATTATTTTTCCTTCATATTTCTATCTCTAAAGATGATAAAAGACTCAGGACTAGTGTCATATAGTATGACACTAGTCCTGGGTCTTTTATGAATATATATATGAATATAAATGAATAAATTAGCAATGTTTTAACCTTATTAGATACAGTTGGAAAGAATTTCAGTAGCGAGAGCAAGGTTGAAAACGTTTCTAAGTTACAGTTATAAAAGGAGTATAAGTGGAAAATAAATTACTTCTGGAAATAAAATTTTAGATGGAATACACAAACAGTCTTCAATGGTAAACAATGTATTTTGTGCAAATTCATATGTGCATAGCTTTGAATCACCTTCCAGTCTATGTAAGTTGAAATTTATCAGTGTGTATTCTTTATGTGCATTATCTTATAGGCAATCCATTGGTTACTTTAAAAAAAAGAAAAGAAAAAAGAATACAAACATACTGCTGGAATCATAGGTTAATCTGAAGATCAAATCTAAATCTATGTTGAAGGCAAGCCACTCAGTAGCTATAGCAACAGCTGCACTCACATAAGAAAAGGGGTATTTTGCTATTCACACCTTTGCTAGTTTTGCAACTGTTTTAATTCTTTATTTTTCAGAAAATGTAAATGTAAGGTCAAACAAATTCCTGGGTATAA
>SJYV01053126.1:1457794-1475123 GCA_006410875.1 Neotragus pygmaeus
AGCATCATTCCTTCCAAAGAAATCCCAGGGCTGATCTCCTTCAGAATGGACTTGTTGGATCTCCTTGCAGTCCAAGGGACTCTCAAGAGTCTTCTCCAACACCCTAGACTTTATTTTTTGAAAGCACTTTTAAGTTCACAGCAAAATTGAGGGGAAGGTAAAGAGATTTCCCATATAACCCTTGCCCCACATGTGTATAACCTGCTTCCATTGTCCATATGCCCCCTTCCCAGAGTGGCTCATTCCCTACAACCGATGACCCTACACTAACACATCATTATCACCGAAAGCCCATAGTCTGCCTTAAGATTCACTCTTGGTGTTGTATATTCTGTGTGTTTAGACAAATGTAGGATGACATGTACCCATCATTACAGTGTCACACAGGGCATTTCACTGTGCTTTACCTGTTCATCTCTCCTTCCAATCCCTGGCAACCACTTAACTTTTTACTGCCTCCATAGTTTTGGGCTTCTGTGGTTGCTCAGAAGGTAAAAAACCTGCCTGCAATGCAGGAGACCCAGGTTTGATTCCTGAGTTGGGCAGATCTCCTGGAGAAGGCCGTGACAACCCACTCCAGTTTTCTTGTCTGGTGAATTTCAAGGAGAGAGGAGACAGGTGAGTCAAAGCTCATGGGTTACAAAGAGTCAGACATGACCATGTGACCAACACTGTTTTCACACTTCTGCCTCTTCAGGATGTCTTTTCAGACTGACTTCTTTCACTTAGGACTTTGCACTGAAGATTTCTTCATGTCTCTTCATAGCTTGAGAGCTCATTTCTCTTCAGCACTGAATAACATTCCATCGTCTAAATGGACCACACTTAAATTATCCATTCACGCCCTGAATGGTATCTTGGCTGCTAGCAAGCTTTGACAATTATTAATAAAGCATCTATTAAACGTCCACGTGCAGATGTTTGTGTGGATGTAAGTTTTCAGCCCCTTTGGGTAAAGATCAAGGAGAGTGACTGTAGGATCCTACAGTAAGAGTTTGTTTAGTTTTATAAGAAACTGTCAGACTGTCTTCCAAAGTGATGGCACCTTTCTGCCTTCTCATCAGCTGTGATTGAGAACTTCTGTTGCTTCACATCCCTACGGGATCTGTTGTCAGTGTTGTGGATTTTGGTCGCTCTGCTGTTTAGCTGATAGGTCGCGTCTGGCCCTTTTGTGACTTCATGGACTGTAGCCCGCCAGGCTCCTCTGTCCGTGGGATTTCCCAGGCAAGAGTGCTGGAGCGAGTTGCCACTGGTCATCCTGACATGTGTGTAGTGGCATTGAGATCGTTTTAAAGCCAGCTGTGGTCACAGCAGTTGTTTTTTATGCCTTGTGGTGTCCGCCCATGGGGCACCACGGCAGGGCAGAGCAATCTGTTTGCAGCCTTCGAGGAATGCAGGAGCCAGGCAGTAGCCTGAGGTGAGGGTGTGACAAACATCGTGAAAGACACAGACGGCTGCTGAGACAGTGGCGAAGCGCTGGGTGTGGGTCAGCTGGTGGGGGGGTCCTGGTGAGGAGGGGTGAGATCTGAGGCAGAGGGGCAGTGGGATTTGAGCCCCTTGGAGGGGAGAGGAAGCTCAGCATGTGGGGGCTGAGTGAGTGGGAGGGAGCTTAGAGACGGAGGCAGGGGCCAGATCACGTGGTGCAGACAGTGGTGGGGCCATGATGAGGAGCCTGGATTTCATTCTGAACTTGCCAGTCACAGGCTGGGGATATAGGGCCCGCGTGTGCACAGCCTTACCTCCCAGACCACAAGTGTTCACCTGTGTGACATTGGCAGACCCAGTCCCTCTGTGCGAGCGCTGGGGGATGTTGTTTTACTTACGAGAGACGGTGGCAGGCTGGCACCCAGGACATGGCACTCTCTCACCCAGCCCTGAATTCCTGGGTATGTCACAAGCGACAGGTGCTCTGCCTGAACCTGGAGGCACAGACATTTCACAGAAGCACCCTCTACCCTCCCAGGAACGAAACTCGTGCTCCAGGGACTTGCTTGGCATCTCAGCTTTTACTAAATTGACCAAGGGTTTTAAGAAACGGTTCTTGAGTGTTCAGTCCAGGCTGAGCCTTGTGCTCAGTGCTTCCAGGGATGAGAGGAGGAGGAGGAAGGGAAAACCCAGAGAGGAAGGCGGTGAGCCGTGGCTTCCAGTGCCGCTTCAAGACAGAACCGAGAGTCAACACCAGAAGGAAGGCAGGAGCGGGCGGGGAAGGGGCCCAGCCGCTCTGGCTCCAGAGGAGACGGGAGGCCTTGCAGAGTACTGGGGGAGCTGCTTGCGGGGCTCGAGCTCCTCTTCCGTCCTTCTGTGGAGGGGCAGGTTACGTGTTCCTTCTGTCTTTAGAGGTGAAGAAAGGCCTCTTTCCTCAAGGCCACGGGGTAGGCCAAGGTTGGAGCTGGGACTGGCCCCTAACACTGAGCTCCTTGGGTGCCCAAACAGATCAAAATCCCTCAGCCTCATCGCTGTAGGAGGGCTCTCTCTCTGTAGCCTGCATGCTCTTTCACTCTGGCCTCTTTGGTTCCATTATTATGGGGTGGCTCTGTTTCTGAGTCTGGAGTGTTGGCAGGATCCTGCAGAAGGGCTGGACCACACACTCAAATGCCTGATGGCAGGGCTTGAAGCTCAGAGATGCTTCCATCTTGTGAAGAAACACAAGGAACTGAGGTCAGGTGTTTTTGGGTGGCCTCTCGGGGTCCTCCCTAGGGCACACTGGTCATTTGTGGTCAGAGCCGAGTGGGAATTAGTGTGTGTGTGTGTGTGTGTAGGTGATGATTTTGAAATGAAGGTTTTAGGAACTGCTGATCAAGAAGATGTGTTCAGGGATGTGGGTTTCCATGGAGATAGGACTACCTGGGCGGGAAGTCAGACAGCTGGGAGATCAGTTAACATCGCAGGGAGCTTTGCCTCCTGGTTCAGGGAGGGGAGGGCAGGGTGTGTTACTGAGGAGAAAGGACTCTGCAGGTGAATTCCAGGAGCTTGACCCAAACAGAGTGGCCTAAATGAATACTACGTGGGGCAGAGGCTGGGACTGTCTAGTAATAGAGTGTTAAATAGTCACTCAATTGTATCTGACTCTGCAACCCATGGACTGTGGCCTGTCAGGCTCCTCTGTCCATGGAATTCTCCAGGCTAGAATACTGGCGTGGGTTGCCATTTCCTTCTCCAGGGGATCTTTCTGATGCAGGGATAGAACTCAGGTCTCCCACATTGTAGGCAGATTCTTTACCATTCTGAGCCACCAGGTAAAAGATGGTGGCAGTGAAAGGAATGCACACAGAGGACAAGTCCAGAAACATACTTATAAAACTAGAACTGCATCTGTACTAATTGAAATCACTATTTTAGGATTCATAGACTTTTAGGCTTTCCTGATATCTGTGTTCAATCTGTCTATGACAATGATATGACCAGCTTTAAAGACTAAAATTTCAGTGAGAATATTAGCAAGTTTGACATCTGAAGGCTTCAGGCATTTCCAGAATCAGAGAACAAATGAATGATGATACTGCTAGAGAACTAGGTGACAGTGTGATTATGTCTTTTGTGGATGTTTGCCTTTTTTTTTTTTTAATCATTTGAGGGAAGATGATTGGAAATGGACAGACACAGCTGTACATTGTCCTCTTTTATCTAAAGATGCTGAATCTCTTGACAATGGTTGAGGTTGGCAGCGTTGCTTTCGTGACTGTATCCACTCCGTCAGTTATGCCAACAACATATTCCAGTGTGGTCACAGAGCCAACACATTCCACAACTGTGACTATGACCCCAAAGGTTGTTGTGGTTTCCCTCGTTTCATTCCTGGACTTAGTGAGAGGGCAGACTTGACCGGAAATCTGGGACAACTTTTCTCAAGCATTTTATTACCTGGCTCTCACTTGCTGGCCCTTTGATCTCTTTGCTCTGGGCTGATTTTTTGTCACCCTGTCCTGGAGGTGCCAACAGAGCCTCCAGCTCCTGAATGAGCCAGGATCAGCCACCATCCTGCCCTTCCTGGCAACATCTGGGTGCTTTACAGACATCTCCTGTGCTCTTTACATAGGCTTTACTATTTTCAACGTGTCCAAAGGGAGATGGGGCTCAGGACTGGCAGGGACAGGCGGCTGCCACCTCCCGACGATGGCGGATGAATGGCAGCGTCATCAGTCAGGCTCCCAGTTGCGCTTCACGCTTCATTGTGCTGACATGATAATCAGACTCCAAGAGTGAAGTGGTAGTCAGTGAGTGGCTCTTTTTGCAATGTACTTGAACTGATATTTGTAGAAGTGCTGAAGCTGTCAGAGTTTGTTCACATGAGAAATATAATTAAGGCTCCTGTCTACCATTTCTGATGAGAGTTTAAAAAAGGCATTATGTGCAGGGTTATTTTCTAGCCTCTGAAATGACCTGTTGATAATTTTTAAGCTGAAATCAATACCATACATACAATAAAGTAAAAATTCAACCACAGTAGGAACTCAATAGATATTTCTCTGGAAGGTTTAAACATCCCCTGCCTGAAATAGGTGAGAGAAACCTGATTTCACAGATCATACCATCTATCTGTTAATGAATAATCTGTACATCGATAAGATAATAGAGGACAAATGTTAAAGAGTATGTAGAGAAAAGGAAACATTTGTACACTGTTGGTTAGAAGGTAAATGGGTGCAGCCACTTTGGAAAACAGTATGGAGGTTCCTCAAAAAGTTAAAAATTGGACTAGCATATTATCCAGCAATTCCACTTCTGGGTATATATCCAAAGGAAATGAAATTGGTATCTCAAAGAGATACCTATGTTCCCATGCCCATTGCAGCATTATTCATAATAGCCAGGCATGGGAACTATCTAAGTGTCAGTAGATGAATGGATAAAGAAGGTGTGGTATATACTGGACATACAATATTATTCAGCCATGAGAAAGGAAATCCTGTCTTTGGCAAGAACATAGCTTGAGGACGTTAAGCTAAATGAGATAATCCAGACAGAAAGACAAATACCGTATGATATCACTTACATGTGGAATCCAAAAATGCAAAACTCAGAGAGACAGAGAATAGAGTGGTACTGCCAGGGGCTGGAGAGTAAGCGAATTGTGGAGATGTTGGTCAAAAGGTACACACTTGCAGTTATAAGATGAATAAGTCTGGGAAATGTCCCTGGTGGCCCAGTGGTTAAGATTCTGCCTTCCAGTGCAGAGGGTGTGGGTTTGATCTCCAGTTGGGAAGCTAAGATCCCACATGCCTTGGGGCCAAAATACCAAAACATGAAACAGAAGTAATATTGTAACAAATTCAGTAAAGACTCTTAAAAAGGGATCCACATCAAAAAAAAAAAAAAAATCTTTAAAAAAGAAAAAAATCTGGGGATCCAATATGCAGCATTGGAAAGACCCTGATGCTGGGAAAGATTGCAGGCAGGAGGAGAAGGGGGCAACAAAGGATAAGATGAGCAAACTCTGGAAAACAGTGAAGGACAGGGAGACACGGCATGCTGCAGTCCATGGGGTCTCAGAGAGTTAGAAACGACTTAACCACTGACCACCAGCAAATGGACAGCATGCTGATTGTCGCTAATGTATTGTATATTTAAAAATTGCTAAGAGAGTAAACTTTGAAGGTTCCCACCGCAAAAAAAAAAAGAAGTGGTAATTATGTGATGAGGTGGAGATATTAGCTGACAGTATGGTGGTCATATTTGTCAGTATTAAAATGTATCAACACATTGTACGGTCCTAAACTTATACAATGTAATATGTAAATTGTATTTTGATTAAGCTGGAAAATAAGCAACATTATGTACAAAAAAATTACAGCATTTCTTTCCTGAAGAGAAAATATGTGATTCTTGTCAGAGGTGATGGAATGGGTATCTATTTGACTTGTTGATTTAAAAAAATCTTATGTGATACTTGCCATGACAACCTCTTTTGAACACATTTCCCTCAAGTTTTAAGCACTTCTCTAGATGAACATAGAGGGTTACTGAGCTGACTCATAGGGAGGAGAGGTTACATTTTTGCTATTGTAATGATGTGGGAAATCGCTCCCCACATCACTCACCAGGCTTAAATATTTCTCATCAACCTCAAATTCTGAGATTTACTTACTGCGAGATCAGAGTTCTAAGATTTCCCGCCCCCCACCCTGACCCCAGTTATAATACTGAAGAAATTTAGGTAATGGGGACATGGTGGATAGAAACTAGGTTCATAGGAAAGTGAAAAATGCTGGGGTGGGGTGGAGGAGGGGTGGTGGAGACAGACACTTCCTTTAGTCTGGAACTGATATCTGGATCATAAACAGTTGTTCCAGGGAAAACTTCTGGGTGTGAACAAGCCCCTGGAGCTGGACTCTCTTCCTCTGCCTGGCCCCTGTCTGCCCAGTCAGTGTAGAAAATGGTGTGTCTGCCTTAGGGGACCCACTCAGCTACATATAGATAGAACAAACATCACCCTCTATGATGTAGGTCAGTGTTTGTCCCTCTTGATTGCCTGTTGGAATCACCTGGGAGCCTTAAGAAACATTGGTGCCTCAGCCCCATCCCCGGAGAAGGCAATGGCACACCACTCCAGTACTCTTACCTGGAAAATCCCATGGAGGGTGGAGCCTGGTGGGCTGCCGTCTATGGGGTCGCATAAAGTCGGACACGACTGAAGCGACTTAGCAGCAGCAGCAGCAGCAGCCCCACCCCAAGAGGTTCTGATGGAATAAGACTGAGACACAGCCTAGGGAGAGTGATTAAAAAAAAAAACCTCTCTGGGGGTAGCTGGTCTAATGCGGGCTGAGAACCACTGACCCGGGAAATAGACAGCTGTAATTTCTGTAAATTGCCCAAGTCAACAAGAAGCTGGCTAGCACAAGAGTTGTCCTGAATGATTGCTAAATCCCTCTGCTGGGGGATTTTAGGTCCATTTCCCAGAAAGCTTATCCCTGGACATGATCGCGGGCTCTCTGTCCTAAACATGTGGTTTGAATTTTCTAAGGGACCGTGGGTATAAGCAGTGTGAATGGGGTGCTTTCATTCATCGGGCAAAGATGTAAACATCGGCTCTGCTCCACCTATGGCCAGTCAGGGGAAGAGCTTACCTTTAAGCATCTGATGAGTATCAGGGAGAGAAGTCAGCCATACAGAATCTGGGGTGCTGGTGCTACAGGGAGGCAGAGGGGAAGCCAAGGGCTCAAAGGAGGTGGAGATGGTCACCCTGGCTTCCTCTGGTTGGAGGGGTGGGAACTACCCTAGAATGCCCTCTGAAAGGGGATTACAGTATAGATGATGGGCGTGGGAGGAGGAGGAGGAGGAGGAGGAGGAGGAGGGAGTCTTGAGCTGGAGGAGGAAGAAGGATGACATTCTGGGTAGAAAGAATGAGGGAGAAATGGGGAAACTGGCAAGGAGACTGGTATGCGATTTGACCTCAGCCTGGAAGCATCCAGGCAACAGGGGACTTTGTCAGAAAGATGGAGTCGAGGGAGGCAGGGCAGGTCTGGAACAAGAGCAAGGGTTCTGGGCTTTATCCAGAGGAGTGGGGCGCCCTGCGGGGGTGGGGTTTGACTGCCAAGACCGAGCAATAGGCAAGTCGGGGCTTGCCTAGCATTATTTATCCAGCTAATCTGGATGCTCTAGAAGAGAAGTCTCGGTATAAACATCTCATTTGACAAAATGAGAAAAAAGCCCATTTAGGTCCTGCACGACTGTTCTGCAGCCACAAGGCGGGTGGGTTTTGCATCAGGGTGGGTCAGACTTCTTGTCACTATCTTATCCATCTCTCCTTTTCTCTACTTTTTTCTTCCTCAGTCCTCCTCCTGAGGGAGAAATTAAAGAGCTTCCCACACAGGTAATCGTAATCTTTGTCTCAAATAGTAATAGTGAAACTGAGAATAAAAAGATTCTCTGGTCGTTAAGAGGTTTGATAGTTTGCACAGTATTTATTTCATCTTTGGCCGTGTTGACTCTTATGTAAATATGGTAACTGCTTGTTTAAAAATTCTTTCCACAATACAATAATCACATTGAAAGGTCAGTAAGGTTTTGGCACAGATGGCCAACATGCTTCGGCCAATGATGGTTCTGGATTAATTTTATTGCCTCTAAAAGTTCATCAATGGATTTTGAGAATTTTATTCATAAGAAAATATTGCTAGTGATTCTGTCTAAAAGGGGAAGAAAGAGAGGGAGTGATTTCTCTATAATTGAGATAACTTTGTCTAAGTCTGATTTTAAATCATCTCAGAGGTAGAATGGATTGGTCGTTACCAGAGGCAAGGGGTGGGGAGGATAAAAATGGGTGAAGGGGTCAAAAATGTAGAGTTCCAGTTATAAAATAAACAAGTTCTGGGATGTCACGTACAGCATAATGACCGTAGTTAAGAATATTGCATGCTTGAAAATTGCTAAGAGATTAGATCTTATCACAGGAAAAGAAATTTGTAGCTGTGGGTAGCAATGGTTATTCACTAGGCTTGTGATCATTTTGCAATATATACAAATATTCAGTCATTTTGTTGTACATCTGAAACTAACATAGGATGTCAATCATATTTCAATTTAAGAATATTTATTTGCATCATGTTTGAGATGCAAACCCTGCCCCAGCTCCACACACATTCATCCTGAAAACTCTTGGATCCACTTTTTCTCTTAGCAGAAAAAAGGGGTGAAATCACATTAGCTGACTTTCTATGCTTTTTCCTAGTGTTTTCTATATTACAAGGTTGACATATTTCTAGATAAATTTGCATATCTATAATTGATCAGTTTTGCTTCTTACTGTTCTCATGTATAATGCATATACATATATGTATATAGTACAATTCATAATCCCATGTCAATAGGTATTTGACCTAGTTTGAAAGAATCTGATCACAGAGGAGGAAGGAAAAAAATTATAAAGGGAAGGCTTATTTGCATATGAATCATAGCTATGTAGCAAAGTCAGGAGATAAAATATTGTAAGGTCTTAGTTTTAAATGTTTGGGCAATGTTTCCCATATCTTCCTGTTTTCTCATCAAACCACATGTCCAGTTTTGGACTGGAAAGGCATCTTTACTCTATGCTTGAAATTATAACACTTTTCCCACTTGTCTTTTGGGACCAAAAATAACTGCACAAAGCACCTACTATGTGCCAGCTGCAGCAGTAAGCACTTTACTTGTATGTCCACCATCCTGGCCGAGTGGGCTCTGTTATCCCCACATGACTGATGGGACACTGAGGCTGATGTAGCCCTGTTGGAAACAGTAGAGCTGGAGGCACCTTGAGCCTCCAGTGTGAAGTGTTTATGACTTCACACTGCTCATGGCATCCCCACCACGCACATTTGTGGCTTCGTTATCCTGTTGACATTGCAACAGGATGCTTGCATATGTTACTGTTGGTTACCTCCGACATCTCAGATCTTTAAACAGTTGCCACTGTCTTACTTCAGTCACTTCCCTACTCATAGGGACGTCTTCCAGTCTCCATCCTAATCTTCTCGTGTGTTCCCTGCTTCTTTATTTCTTTAGGTGAATCCTGCTGTGTTCCACAAAGGACTCGAAGCAGCTTGTTGCTTGTGGAAATGTTTGTCCAAGTTTGTATGGCCCCTTGGGGTGTGTGATGTGGGTTTCTCAGAAATACCGCTGTGTGTTGGGGCAGGTGGGCACAGCTGAGCAGGAAACATCCTGAGCACTTGAGTTTCAAGAATTACTCTCATTTATTGAGACCTTGAAAAGGGGCTAAAATTGTTACCTCCTGGGAGTTTTTCATCACGGTCATGGTAAAGGATGTGTTTGGGAAGTATTAATATCATGAAAAGAAATACAGACACAATTCTTTTAAAATTGCTCTAAGTAAGCACGCAGCTCAGTACCAAGGAAATGTTTTTAAGAAGGTAATGGTAAAAGCTGTAATTTGGTGCTGCAGTTAGAACTTTCTTTCAATAATTCAAGTGTATCTAGTTAAAACATAAGCTCCTTATGGGACTTCAAAGATATACCTTTAACCACAGAGGCCTCTCAATCATTTTGTGCTATCATGCCAAGCTGGGATATTCACTATGGAAACCAAATTGCACTTTCTTTTTTTGTGTGGTGAGTACTTTTTTTAAAAAATTGGGGTATAGTTGCTCTACAATGTTGCGTTGGTTTCTGCCATACAACGAAATGAATCAGCTGTATACATAGATGCCTTCCCTCTTGGACCTCCCTCCCAGTGCCTCCACCCCAACCATCGCACCCCTGTAGGTCATCACAGAGCACCAAGCTAAGCTCCCTGTGCAACACAGCAGCTTCCCACAGGCCATGTATTTCACACATGGTGGCGTGGACTTGTCAGTGCCCCTCCCAGTTCATCCCCCAGCGGTGACCACAGGTCTGTCCTCGACGTCTCCATTTCTGCCCTGCAGATGGGTTCATCTGTATCGTTTTTCTAGATTCCATGTATATGCATTGATATATGTCATCGAGGTTTCTTTCCAGAAGCTAGTCTGATGTAGAGAAATTTAAAACAATAACCTGGCAATAGCAGAAAAAAGATATTTTCCAAGTCTCAGCAGATTAAAGAATAGGCAACATAAGAGAAAAACAAATATCACGCTTCCTTTGATCTGCTGAAAGTTGGAAAATAAATTTCGTGCAGTTGGCGGGTTAATGTTTTAAATCACCGCGTCAGACTAACTTCTGGAAAGGAGACCCAATGACACAGTTGCACGACGTGACTGTAACTTTCCCGAAGTGCCAGGTGTTGAGAGACACCCTCTGGGCCTTGGCATGGACAGACTCTGGAACATCTTAGCAGAAGCTACATAACGAGAGCAGACCCAGAAATTGGCTATAAACCACTCTCATGGTCATAAACCACTCATAAGCCCCCTGTGGGGGCTCTTGTGGGGGCTCCTGTGAGAACGCGGGACCCGAAGTGTAGTCCTGAGGTGGCTCAGCTGGGACACCCCTGCCACCAGGTCTCCAGGTTTTCATTTCATTCACCTTTGCCTGCTTGGTTGGCCTTGTCCGCCTGCATCCCTGGAGGATTTAACGTGAAAACATTTTAGCATGGAGACTTGGATGTGTGTGTTGTGTGAGTGTGTATGTTGTGTGTGTGGGGGCGGAGGGGTTGTGTTTGCTGTGTGTATGTTTTGTGTATGTTGTATAAGTGTGTGACTGTGTTGTGTGTGTATTGTATGTTGTGACTATTTTGTATATGTTGTGTGTGTGTTTTATGTGTATGTGGTATGTTGTGTGGCTGTTTTCTGTGTATTTGGTGTGAGGGTGTATTGTTTGAGTGTGTGTTGTGTTGTATCTTTTGTGTGTGTTATACTTGTGTATATTGTGTGAGTTTGTAGGTATTTGTTGCATGATGCTTGGTGTATGTGTTATGAATGTGTGTGTGTGTTGTGTGTGTAATTGCATGTTGTGTGACTGTGTGCTGTGTGACTGTTCTGTATGTTGTGTGTGTGTGTATATTTTCTGTGGCTTGTGTGCACTTTGTGAGTGTTTCATATGTGCGTGTGAGCGTGCTGTGTGCATGCCCAGTGCCTGGCTCTGCTTCCCTGAGTGCCAGGTAAACAACTGTGAGATGGAGGAAAAGCCCAGTTCCTGCCCTGTGGAGCTGGTGATGCCAGTTCCCGGCTGAGCCAGCAGGCCGCTGAGGACGGGGCCTGCGTTGTGCTGACTCTTCTGCCCTCCGTGTCCTTCACGGGGAGGCGGCGCTGTGGGAGACCAGCGCAGGGGCGCAGTGGGGGTGAGTGCTGTGTAACTGGGTGCGGCTTCGCTCTCCGCGCAGACTCCTCGAGGCAGACACTTGTTTCCCAGCTTCACATCTCCCAGTCTGTGTAAGTCCCTTCCTTATCGCCTTCACAGTTCACTGTCCACACCCTGCAGGATGTGGGCTCCATGGTGGGGGGTTCTGATTTGTTCCCGGATCCATCCTAGATCCTAGCACACTGCCTGGCAGGGAGCATGAGCCCCATAAATGTTAACTGAATGGGCACAGGTCAGGATCAGTAAGTTCCAGCATGTGTGTCCAAGGGCAAGGTTTTCAGTCTGGTACCAGAGGCATTACTGTATCTGGCACTGGGCCTATTTTTATTCTCAGTAACTCCTGGGAAATGGCCTTTCAGAGCATCCCCTCAGGCTTCCTCTGGTCCTCTTGGGGGTGCGCATCTGCAGGGGTGATGGAGGGGGGACCCCCGCTCACACACCCTGCAGGGATGTCTCATTCTAGTGGGTCAGGTGGCAGCCTGTCCTTGGGTCCTTGTGGTCTCCCGTGCCCCGTGTGTCTGCCGTGGTGTGACACGTCTCATCAAGTGCGGGGCAAGAAGCCGCTTGGTGCCAACAGCCATGGGCCTTCCTATTGCCCCCCAAGACATAAGGCCCCTGGACTGCAGCCTCCTGGTTCCAGAAATCCTTGGTGGCTTCTCTCAGTCTGCTGCTGGTAGCTCCCTGGCTCTGTGACTGCCCACCCCCTGCAACACACACCCAAGTGCCCAGCTAGAAGCCAGGTCTCACTCTGAGCCCACCTCTCTGGGGAACTTTCATCTCCCAGACCACCCCAGGGGAAGAGACCACAGGTTTCTAGCCCCACTTCCAGACTTAACCATCAGAGCTAAGTTCTTGCTTCCTCCTCTTCCACTTTCTGCAGGCTCTTCCCACAACCACTGGCCGTGTCCATCCCACCCTAGTCCAGTCCTGCTCACTCTCTGGTGTGTGAATCCACTCTTCCCTGATTTTTGAGAAGTGAAGGCCAGTTTGAAGAGTTGCAAATAATTCCTTTTTGCCTCTTGACAAAGTCTGGAGTCTTTCCCACCACATTTGAAGATACATCTTGCAATAGATGATGTCATAGTTACTTGTCAGCATTTTTTTTTTCCTTTCCTATTGCACATATCCCAATTAAGGACATTTTAGCCTAGGCGATAGCCTGGCTATGGCCTTAAACTCTACTGTGGAGTTTAAAGATGAGCAATACCTTCTTTATTCCAGCCTTTGTCTTCCTTTCCTTAAGGTAATGGGTGCCTCTCATTCAAAGGTAGGAAGCTGCCAGGCAACCAGAAACAATGAAAGAGTGACCTAGAAAGAATATAGTTGTTTAATACAACCCTATCTGAGACACGGCCCCCACCACTGTGGCAGGTGAAGGCTAGCTGAGGATGCAGAGGAACATGGCGGAGTGGCCATCCTCATAGCTTTGGAGAATGACAACTGGGAGCATCCCCTGGAGACTCTTAGCTACTCCCCAACTATCTGGAAGGATCAGTGCATGTTATTTAGCAGGTGCTATCTTCAATGGCATCCCACTCCAGTAATCTTGCCTGGAAAATCCCATGGATGGAGGAGCCTGGAAGGCTACAGTCCATGGGGTTGCTAAGAGTCAGACACGGCTGAGCGACTTCACTTTCACTTTTCACTTTCATGCATTAGAGAAGGAAATGGCAACCCACTCCAGTGTTCTTGCCTAGAGAATCCCAGGGATGGGGGAGCCTGGTGGGCTGCCGTCTATGGGGTCCCACAGAGTCGGACACGACTGAAGTGACTTAGCAGTAGCATCTTCTGTCTGCCAAACAACTTGGTAGGAAAACCATACTGGAGCATTTTCTCTTACAACTTCTGTATCATCTCTGCATGAAGGATAATTTTTTTTTTTTGATATGGACCATTTTAAAGCAATTTTTTATTTTTATCTTTTTTTTAACACTAAAAGCATTTTGTATTGGATATAGCTGATTAACAATATTGTTGTAGTTTCAGGTGAACAGTGAAGGGACTCAGCCATGCATGTACATGTATCCATTCTCCCCTAAACCCTCCTCCTATCCAGGCTGGAGCATAACATTCAGCAGAGTTCCATGTGCTATACAACAGGTTTTTGTTGGTTATCCACTTTAAATATAGCAGTGTGTACATGCCCTTCCCAAAGTCCTTAATTATCCCTTCTCCCCGGAAAGCATGAGTTCATTTTCTATCTGTGAGTCTCTTTATTTTGTAAGTAAGTTCATTTATATCATTTCGTTTAGATTCCACATATAAAGGATGTCATATATTTCTCCTTCTCTGGCTTACTTCACTCAGTAGGACCCTCTTTAGGGCCATCCATGTGGCTGCAAATGGCCTTATTTCGTTGTTTTAAATTGAGTAATATTTCATGATATATATGTACCATGATATGGACCATTTTTAAAAAGTCTTCCTTGACTTTGTAACGATTTCCCCTCTGTTTTATGTTTTGGCTCTTTGGCCTTGAGGCATGTGGGATCTTAGCATCCCAACCAGGGCTCTTTGCCTGCATTGGAAGGCAAAGTTTCAATGCCTCGACCACCAGGGAGGTCCCCACTGAAGAATAATTCTTAGGTGAGGTTTTGTCTGGCACAAACAGTATCTCCATCCTCCTTGGTTATAGGTCTTGGTAACCTTATTTTTGTTTCTTGGAGTGAGAACTTCCCCAGGAAGTAAAGGGAAGGATTTCTGATGTGTGTTGAGAGCAGTCACAAAGATGGGCTCAGAATTAAGTCACATTTCGCAGCCAGAGTGTACACTGGTATACAGGTGAGGGGCGGGAGTCAGGAAGATGTTTGCAAAGGAGAAGCACTAAATATGAGGTGCTTCCAGCCCCACTGTGGTACATATCGCTCAGCCAGGTCAGCCAGTGTGGTTGTGTCAAGCCCTTCTTGTGGTCTTGACAGTAAAATATCAAGGCAGAGTTTACGTGCATAAAGACAAGGTCTAAAAAGAATGTTCACATTCTCTGTGCTTTTAAAGGAAAGCTGGACAAAGCTGAGAGGGTCTCCTGGGGGCCCGTCCATGAAAAAAAACAAACCTGTGATGCTTGAGATGCTGCAAGACTTGGCATTTGAAGTAGTTCTGCTGGAAGATTTATTATTGGATAAGTCACAAATTTTGAATGAGAAATGGAATCAAGTCAAGGGTTGAACAAGCAGACAACAAGGACAAACCAAAGAAAACAGCGCTTTCTTCTCCAACTAGTAGGTTTGTTCTAAGGGACGAGTTAAGAGGTTTATAACCATTTTTAAAAATTGAAGTATAGTTAATTTACCACATGTGAGTTTCTGCTATACAGCACAGTGATTCATTTGTACATCTTGTTCAGCCACAAAGTCCTGTCTGACTCTTTGCAACCCCATGGACTGCAACACACCAGGCTTCCCTGGCCCTCACCATCTCCAGGTGTCTGCCCAAGTTCATGTCCACTGAATAGGTGATGCCACATTAGAAGAAAAAAGAAAAAGATCCTGCAGGATGCAATGAAGTTCCGCTGTGCTGCAACTAAGGCCCAAAACAGCCACATAAACAAAAACAAACCCCCAAAAGCCCTTATAAAAACCATCCAGATTCGCAAGCACTCCCTGTAGAGTCTGCTCAGTAGACAGGACTATAGAAAGTCCAGGAGACTCTGGTGCACAGCTAGTCACGGGCCCTCTGGGTCTACCCTGGGTCTGAAGGCACCACGCTTCAGTAAATAGCGTCAACAGTGTCAGCTCTCTTCTCAGCCCAATTGTGAGCCCAGGAGGCAAAGCCAGGGCTGGGAGAGGTGGTCTGAGCTCCTGCACACATCCTTCCTCTGGGCCTTTGCCTGCAGCAGCCCTGGAAATGGCTGACTGGTGATTCAAACATCAGGTTTCTCTCCTCTTCTTACTTCCCCACTGGGTTAAGGCCGAGAAACATTGTGTTCCATTCTGTGAGTCCCATCAGCTGAGTCAGATCTCCATCTTCCTTCAGAAGGATCCAGTATAGGAAAGTGTTAGTCGCTCAGTCATGTCTGACTCTTTGCAACCTCAAGAACTCGAGTATCCATGGAATTCTCCAGGCAAGAATACTGAAGTAGGTTGCCATTTCCTTCTCTAGGGGATCTTCCCAACCCAGGGATCGAACCCAGTTCTCCCACATTGCAGGCAGATTCTTTACCATCTGAGACACCAGGGAAGCCCTCCCCATATAGGAAAGTTGTTCTCAAACTCAAGGCCTGCATGTTCATGAACAGTGCGTGGTGAGATGAAACAAAGACAGCTAAAGAGTCCTCTCAAGGGCTGTGACAAAGAGTTGGGTAAGAAGAAAAAGTATTATTCAACAAGGACCTACTGTGCAGCACAGGAAACTGCTCAGTGTCGTGTGGCAGCCTTGCTGGGAGGGGAGTTTGGGTGAGAATGGATGCATGTATATGTATGGCTGAGTCCCTTTGCTTCTGTCCATCTGAAACCATCGCAATATTGTTAATTGGCTATACTCCAATAGGAAATAAAAAGTTAGATAAAAAGATGTTAGTTGCTCAGTCATGTCCAGCTCTTCATGACTCCATGGACTGTAGCCAGCCAGGTTTCTCTGTCCATGAAGTTCTCAAGGCAAGAGTACTGGAGTGGGCTGCCATTCCCGTCTCCAGGGGATCTTCCGGACCTCAGCATCAAACCCGAATCTCCCGCATTTGCAGGCATATTCTTTGACTTCGGAGCCACCAGGAAAGCCCCTGAAAGAAGGTAAAGTATTATTAAATGGAAGGGACGAAACAACAACAACAACAACAAAAAAAAAACAACCCTGAAATCAAGTGAAAGAGCTTTCAATGTACACAGTTCAGTGATATTCATTTTCCATGATGTACATCTACCACATGTCAGGCTTTCTTCCAGATAATGATAATGCAATGGTAAATAAAACAAACCAAATTCCCATCCTCCTGGGGACACACATGCTAGTGGAAACAGATGGTGAGTAGACAAGATCACGAAGGACCGTGTGCAGTAAGTGTGATGCAGACGCGCTCTGACGCGCTAGGAGAGGCTTCAGCGGAGCAGGAACGTGTGTGTGCGCGTGCGCGCCTGACATCTTGCAGCTTGAGATGCTTACTTGGCAACGAGGAGGGAATTTCTCTGGCAGAGGCAATTGGGAGTTTAGTTGTGTAGGAAGGACGGGAAAGAGAGATGCAGTTGTTTAGACAGGAAATGATTCAAATTTGGGCAAAGCTTTTTAGCAATGAAAAATGAAGAGAAACAGCACCACTTCAGCGTGGCAGTACTTACATTGCCTGAGGAAGGTTGAGAAACTTCTGGTTGCCAACCACCGTTTTGTTTCCTTGAAGCCCTTCACGATATTTGAGTACTGTTTAGATTTCGGTTCCTGAGAGTCCTTTGTGATGTTGACTATATTTAGTGTCCTATCACCTGAGACCAAGCTATTTGTACCTTTCATCTCTGATTACTTTAGACTGGAGTATTTGTGCAGATAATCCCCGCTTTTTAGCTGTGGCTTTGGTTGGTGTGTGTGTGTGTGTGTTTTAATTTTTACTTTATTCTACTTTACAATACTGTATTGGTTTTGCCATACATCGACATGAATCCACCACAGGTGTATACGAGCTCCCAATCCTGAA
>SJYV01053126.1:1480517-1502063 GCA_006410875.1 Neotragus pygmaeus
CCTCTCCAGCATTTATTGCTTGTAGACTTTTGGATCGCTGCCATTCTGACTGGTGTGAAATGGTACCTCATTGTGGTCTTGATTTGCATTTCTCTGATGATGAGTGATGTTGAGCATCTTTTCATGTGTTTGTTAGCCATCTGTATGTCTTCTTTGGAGAACTACCTATTGGTTGGTGTTTTGGGATGAGAAACTTATTGGCTGGTGTATATACTAGTGTATCTACCCTTTTAGTCAGAAATATTGATTCACTCATTACCAGAAATATTCCTATTTCAAAATGAGATCACATTAGGAGTTTATGGCTCATAAGGCTTCAGTAATATTTGCTTCTTTGTATAGTATTATTCAGAGAAGGCAATGGCAACTCACTCCATTACTATTCAGTTAAAAATATTCTCATGTACACTCATTATCTGTAAGTTTCTCAGTTACCCTGTGAAGTTTCTCTGTTAATAGGGCAGTAATGTTATACCTTTCCATAGATTCACAGAGCCTGAGAGGGTTGTTGTTTCATCACTAAGTCATGTCTGACTCTTTCTGACGCCATGGACTGTAACCGGCCAGGGTCCTCTGTCCAAGGGATTCTCCAGGCAAGACTACTGGAGTAGGTAGCCATTCCCTTCCCAGGGGATCTTCCCAATCCAGGGACTGAATCCGGGTCTCTGGCATTGCAGGAAGATTCTTTACTGGCTGAGCCACCAGGGAAACATCTTTATTCCTGCCCTGCAAACAGGCTCATCTGTACCATTTTTCTAGATTCTCCCTACGTATGCTAATATCTGATATTTGTTTTTCTTTTTCTGACTTCTTCCTCCCCTCTGTATGAGAGGCTCTGAATGGATGTTCTATGAAAGCATCTAACTCGTTCTCAGACCAGTGTATATCTTGATGTTTGCGTGTCCTTCCTGTATAAGCAGTTACTAGGTTTGGGTCGGATGAACAGTTAGGGACCCAGTGGTGAGGTAAGCTGTAAATGACACTGACTGTCTTGCACACCCTTTGAGAAACTCAGGCTGGGACTTGTGTAACCCAAGAGAGCAGTCAAGGTCACACTGGTGAACTAGGGCACGGTTTCTTATAAGGGAGGCTCAGAGGGGCTGCTGTTTAGTGCAATTCCGTTTCCAATTCTGGGTAACAGGTGAAGCAGCCGTTGTTGGGGCGGTTCTCCCTTCTCACCCCTTGATCTTCCCTTGATCCTTGCTTCTGGGAAGATGCTCCCTTGAACTTCATGGTGGTCTCCATAGAGCTGCCCACGCGTTTTTAAAATTAAGTTTTGGCTGTGTTGGGTCTTCATTGCTGTACAGGCTTTTCTGAAGTTGTGGTGTGCAGGCTTCTCATTGTGGTGGCTTCTCTTGTTGAGGTTCCTGGGTTCTAGAACACAGGCTTAGTGGTTGTGGCACATGGGCTTAGTTGCTGCACAGTATGTGGGATCTTCCTGGACTAGTGATTCAACCCATGTCTCCTGCATTGGCAGGTGGATTCTTTACCACTGAGCCTCCAGAGAAGCCCTGCCCAAGATTTTTGCAGAAGTTCTCAAACTTGTGACCTCCTTTCACTCTTAAAAATTATTGCAAACTTTAAACTTAAAAAGATCTGTTTACGTGGATTAACTATTGATATTGATCTAGAAATGAAACTAAATATTAAAATGAATTTTTATTAATCATTGAAAATAGTAACTTCATTACCTGTTACCATAAGTCACATCTCCTTTATAAAAATTGTTAAGATTTTTAAAACAAAGTTTAAAAATAGAATTTTTTTCTGGCATTGTTTTATACTGTTTCCATTGTTGTAGAAATCTCACTAATATTTGGCTCAGCAGAAGATAAGTTCTTGTATCTGCACCTAGTCTCTGAGTTATTATAGGTCATGTGGTTTCTTGTGATACTCAACCTTGAGTATTCATTGGAAGGATTGTTCTGAAGCTGAAGCTCCAATACTTTGGCCACTGGATGTGAAGAGCTGACTCCTGGGAAAAAACCCTGATGCTGGGAAAGATTGAGAGCAGGAAGAGAAGGGGAAAGGGGTGTGGCAGAGGAAAAGATGGTTAGATAGCATCAGCGACTCAATGGACATGAATTTGAGCAAACTCCAGGAGATAGTGAAGGACGGGGAAGCCTATAGTGCTGCAGTCCACATGGTCCCAAAGAGTCTGACACAACTGGGTGACTGAACAACAATAATGAAAACTTCTTGTGAGAAGACATGTGTAGAAAAAGAACAGGCTATCTTTGAATTCGTATCAAAGTAGCTTTTTGACTTTGTAGACCTCCTGGGTGGGTCTCAGGGACCTTTGAGAACCACTGTGCGCTTCCCTGTAGCCCACCAGGCTCATCTGTCCATGGAGATTCTGCAGGCAAAAATACTGGAGTAGGTATGGGTTTCCATTTCCTCCTGCAGGGGATCTTCCCAACCCAGGGATCGAACCCGGGTCTCTCGCGTTGCAGGTGGATTCTTTACCATCTAAGCCACCAGGGAAGCCCCTTGAGAACCACTAATGTAGAATATCTTTTACTCTTTAACAATCTTTTGTCAGCATTCATACAATTTCCTCTAAACGTCTCCTGCTGCTTGTGTTAAAGCGACCGTGATGGCTAATAAGTCTTTCTTCAGTATTCTTGGGCTTGGCAAGACTGGAGACAGTGGATTCATAGCCCGTCCCCTTTCTCTCCCCTCTTCACTTTCCTTCCTTCCTTCACAACCTGGGGAGCTTTTCTTGTTAGAACCTGGCAATAGCCAGGCTGTTTTTCACTTACATCAATCACAATCTACTTGTTTCCTCAAAAGTCTTGATCCTGGCTAATATTCATTATTTCTGGTCTATGTTTTACAAATATTCTCAAAGCATTTCCAACCAAAATTGAGAGAAAGTGTTTTGAGATGTTTAAGGAATTTAAGGCATGTTCACGGCTGACTGTCATATCTGTAAACTTCCAGAAACTGTAGCAGAATTCTACTGCCAGCCAAGAATGAGTCAATGGGCCTGGATTGCAGGCGGATTCTTTACCATCTCAGCCACCAGAGAAGCCCTTCCTTAGTTGATACGTTGACTAATGCTGATATCCAGGGTAGTGATATGGTTGATATGAGTGTTTTGGGACAGAGAGCAGAGAGATTCCCCATCCTCCCCCCAAAATACATCGTTCTAATCCCTGAAGATATAATATTTACTAGAGAAAAAATATAGATATGAAATAGTTATGGACAAAGCATTATATTTATGAAAGTAAAGTAATTATGTTGTTGTTCAGTTGTTCAGTCATGTCCTACTCTTTGTGACCCCATGCGCTCCAGGATGCCAGGCTCCTCTCTCCTCCACTATCTCCCGGAGTTTGCTCAAATTCATGTCAACTACAAATGTTTAAAATAGCTTCATGCTTCTAGAGGCTACATATATTGGGTAGCACAGATCTAGAGGAATACAAGAAGGCATCTTTGGTGCCCATACAGAAGTCACACTCAGGGAATCCTTCTGTGTCTCCTGCCCAAAACTGGTCCCAAGTCTGGCTCCTGAATATTTTATGCAGTTATTGAGGAATTAAGATCATAGGCTTCTACTGTGGTCACTCTTGGGATGACTCAGGGCCCTATGGCACTGGCCTTCTCTGAGGTCAATACCAGCTGTGTTCTTGACCACAGGCCAAGCTCATCAATAGGTCTAACCATCC
This sequence comes from Neotragus pygmaeus, assembly GCA_006410875.1. Lineage (NCBI taxonomy): Eukaryota > Metazoa > Chordata > Mammalia > Artiodactyla > Bovidae > Neotragus > Neotragus pygmaeus. Next base: position 1,484,192 of record SJYV01053126.1, read on the forward strand.
CAGAATTGGGATGGCTCAGCATCGTCCATCAAAGCTCTTAAGTTAGAGACTTACTAATAAGAATGCAAGAGGCAAAGAAGGCATCTGTGGTCCTATGGCCTCATCTCCCAACCCTTGGACCCAGCTGCATTCTCCCTGGGGGCAAAGTGAACAGGGGTGACTGTTGGACAGCAGTTCATCAGCTGCCAGGTTTTTGGCAAATTGTTTGTTTTGAGAAAAGACAAAAGAAAGGAATAGGTGAGTGTTAATATAACCTTTGGAAATTAGGGAAACGATTAAACCACTAGGCATTCTTGAGTCTGCCCAGGTGTTCCTTCTGTTTCTGATGTCAAAAGTCATGACCTCGTCTTACTCTTCTAAGTATCTTCGCTGACAGAGGCTTACTTCTCACGGGTTGTACTATTTCTTGGAAAATCATGGAATAAAAACACTGCAAACTTTTTCATTCTTGCAGTTAGCATTTGCTGAAAAGTACAAGAATATAAGCTACTTCTCTTACTCTAAATAGTGTATTTAAAGCTAAACCTATTTGCCCATCTCATACTTCTCATTTTTCCTTTATTTGCTGGTGAGATAGATATCAAGGAACTCTGTAACTAGGCAGTGTTCAGAGATGACGATGGAGAAAAGAGATTAGTGTCATTTTAATTCTGGGAGATGTCGCAGGCTGGGCTGACTCGCCATGGTTCAGGATGGGCCACGGAGAATCATGGCACATTCCTGAGTGTGGTCATTGCTTTGCTGGTCTGTTATTGTGCTACAAACTCAGTGACTTAAAACAACAGTGTATTATTATCACTCATGCTTCTGTGGGTTGGGGGGACTCAGCTGGGAGGTTTTCCTTCGGTGCCCCTCCTGGGTATGTAGTCAGATAGCAGCTGACTAGAGTTGATGGGCTTAACATCCAAGATGGCTCTCCCATGGCTGGGGTAGGTCCTGGCTGTCAGCTGGGGCTGTGGACTGGGCTACATCCTTGTGGTCTTTATGGGGTTTAGGGTTTCTAATAGTGTGGCAGTCTCTGGAGAGTAATACTTCTTACTAGGTAGCTTTGGGCACCAAGAGAGTCCTCCAAGAGACTCAGGAAGAAGCTGAAAGGTTTCTGATGATCTTGCCTCAGAAGTCCCAGAAATTCCATTCTACCTCATTTTATTGGTTGGAATTGGTTGAGTAAGTCACTGATTTAAGGGGATGCCAGATTCAAGGGAAGGGAAATCTGACTTTGCCTCTAAATTAAAGGAGGACTAGAGAATTAATGGCAACCCACTCCAGTACTCTTGCCTGGAAAATCCCTTGGATGGAGGAGCCTGGTGAGCTGCAGTCCATGAGGTCACAAAGAGTCAGACTCGACTGAGAGACTTCACTTGTACTTTTCATTTTCATGCATTGGAGAAGGAAATGGCAACCCACTCCAATATTCTTGCCTGGAGAATCCCAGGGATGGGGGAGCCTGATGGGCTGCTGTCTATGGGGTCGCACAGAGTCGGACACGACTGAAGCGACTTAGCAGCAGCAACAGCAGAGAATTTTCATCCACCTTTAATATATTTGTTTAGTCACTCAGTCATGTCTGACTCTTTGGGACCCCATGGACTGTAGCCCGCCAGGCTCCTCAGTCCATGGGATTCTCCAGGCAAGAATGTTGGAGTAGGTTGCCATGCCCTCCTTCAGGGGATCTTCTCAAGCCAAGGATCAAACTCACATCTCCTGTGTTGATAGGTAGATTCTTTACCACTGACCCCTGGGAAGTCCCTTTAATGTACTACAGTGATCATGTTGAAAGGAAGGAAACCACTCAAAGAAATTAAATTGGCAGTTATATCCCAAAGGATGAAAGGGTTGAGAGATTGCAACATCTAGATTTTGGAAGGTGCTTGGGGTGCTCGGGGAAAAGGGAAAGTGACCAATTCTAGAATCTTGTAGAAAACCAATGATGCTGGGACCATGCAGAGTTACAAGGAAAGAACATTAGATTGCGAACTGTGTTTAAGGAAAGCAGTAATCTTGTTACATATTTTGTGTATGACTAAGCACAAAAGGTTCGCTCAGCTCTTTTTTTTTAATGACGCAGGGAAGTTGGTAAAGGCTGCCTTTTGGATGGTGATAGATGACGTGGTCATACGTGCTCTTGTGTTACATGTTGAAGCAGTCACCAAGTCAGAGACAGCCTGGAATAAAAGAGAAGGCCCGCCAGGCCAGTTCTGCTAGGTTACTAACAATTCTTGAAAGTTACTAAGGCAGTCGGCCATTGGAACTCGCTGTATTCTTTCTGTGCTAACATGGCAAAACCCAGATACTAGGAGCCTCTGTGGCCATTTACCTTCGTTGAACAAGATGCAAGCTGCAATTAGAACCAATTGTTGGCAGCGCTGCCTGCCGTGTGTGTCTTTTCTTCTTCACGCAGGAGGTTATGTGCATGTGTGTGCGTGCTGTCGTGTCTGACTCTTTGCAACCCCATGGACTAAAGCCCAGCAGGCTCCTCTGTCCATCGGATTTTCCAGGCGAGAATATTGGAGTGCATGTCCATTTCTTCCTGTAGGGGATCTTCCCAGCCCAGGGATTGAACCTGTGTCTCTTGCATCTCCTGCATTGGCAGTGGATTCTTTTACCACTGCGCCACCTGGGAAGCACCCAAAGGAGGTCAAGAAGTAGTTTATTTTCCCTGGAAGTTTCCTGATATTTTATACTTTCTCCCCAGCTCTCCTCTTCTAGTTCACGTGTAGCTGTCGGACTGGTAAAATTCTTAACAATCAGAGGAACTTGAGTAGAAAGATGATCACAGAAATTTCCATGTCAGGAGGAACTTTTTCATGCTAATAATTTTTAAATTAAAAAAGTAAAGGAAAAATTGACCTAAAGAAATGAATACACATTCATTCCTTGGGCACTTAACAGTGAGTCCAACATGATGAATGTCCATATGCTGGCTTATGATTGACACTGTGCTGTGCTTGTGATTGACATCAGAGCCATTGGTCTCCACTGGCTTCTTGTCCAGTTTCACGAGGGCGCTGAGATGTCCATCATCCACCTGAGCTTGTGGAAATTGCGCTCATTGTGGAGTGATGGGGCTGAGATGCATCGTTGATATGCAGCTTCTTCCCTGAAGAGTTGGAACTGGAGGAAATGCCATCACTGCTCAGGCCCACAGGACTCCTCAGAACAGGGGCTGGTAGCTCATCGGCGCTGTGCTTACTGACCCCACGGCTGCTGCCACTACGTGAGTGGGAATGCCTGTCACTGCTGGGGTGGTAGCGGTTGGAAAGAAGTTCCTCGTGCTTCTCCTTAGGGTCCCTGCTAATACTGTGGGCCCGAATGCTTGCCCATCCCACGACCTTCATCAGAAGAGCTGTGTCCTTCTGAAGAAGAAACTTTTACAGTTACATGTAAACTTTACATGTAAACTACTTATGTAGAGAAAGTGAGCCTCCAGCCCGTTAAAGCTACGACAGGACGTAGAAAGAGACATAGATTTTTTAAAAAGTCATCATTTGGAGGCCAGTGGATGGAAAATGTGTGAATGGAGCAAAAAAAACTAGACCGTAGAAGGAAGTCCATCTAGGACAGTGGTTTTTAACCTCTCTCAGGGAACACTGTGGTTCTGTGAGCACTTACTGGCAGTTCCATAAATAACAACAAAAAGAAAACAGGCGTAGCCAGAGTCACAGAGGCCCCTTGTGCGAACATGTAGTTTTTGAAAAACTTTTCCATGACTGAAGTTAGCTTAGCGCATGAAGCCTCATTTCCATCTGATGCCAGGAAAAAAAAAAAAAAAATCTCGGCAATGCAGAGGTTTAGTCTGCACTGGGTTACGGCTCGGTCTCTTTGCGTAACCTAAGAGAATCTGTTCAGAACTCTTCCTTCTTCAGGCAGCTTGTTTTCCTCTGGACAGTAAGTGGGATTCTTCGGACGTGATGGAGGTGGAGGTAGGGAAAGCTTTCGGCTTGTCCTGGGGTCCGGATAAGGGTTCTGCCTGAAGGTCATTCTCTGGATTTACATCCCCCAGTAGAGACTGAGCTTGCCCTGCTGGTCCCCACCTGTGCCAGCTCATCTCAGCGCCCCTGATGTCCCCTTGGAGGGTCTGGGACTCTGAACACTGGACCTAGTGAGGCAGCCTGGCCCAGGCCCAGCATTCCTGTTGTCCAGCTGCCCCTTGGCCTGGGCCATGCTGGACCCCAGACTTTGCTATGACATGGGTGGTGTCCAGGGCTACACCTCGGGGAGCCCAGGGATTCTGGTCTCTTCCAGGGTCCCCTAAGCCCCCTCTCTCGGGAGGAGGCCAGGGTCTCTCTTTTGTTTGGTGGCAGAGGAGAAGGGATGCTGAGTCTCCTCTCAGTGACTGTCCAGGATCGGCAAACACCAGGCATCTCTTCTCTGCTTCCTTCTCGCCTCCTGCTGAACGCTTCTCCTCTGGGTGGGAAAAATGCCTTGCGCTCTTCACATGAATGTACATCCTTCTGAACTCAATGGTTTGTGATATAAATGAGAGGCTCAGTGTTCACCAACATTTTAGCTTTGGGGAGTCAAGGAAACAGCACATAAACGCTCCCTCTTGAGAGCTGTTGTGTTTGGCATCAATGTTCACAATGCACAATCCTTCAAAGTGTCATGCCTCGCTGGCCACGGGCAGTGTCTTGTGTTTCAGACCATGAGAGCATGCTGTACCAGTTGACCAGGTGCTGTTTCTTTCATGCATTGTAAGATGTTCCTCCTGAAGAGGGTCATGTGATCTGAGGAGCTTGACGGGTAGGAGAGAGACCGAGAATTCTCAGGGAATACTGTCTCTCTTAGACTTCCCTGTAGCTCAAACAGTAAAGAATCTGCCTGCAATGCAGGAGACCAGGGTTTGATCCCTGGGTTAGGAAGTACCTCTGGAGAAGGGAATGGCAATTCACTCCAGTATTCTTGCCTGGAGAATTCCATGGACAGAGAAGTATGCCAGGCTACAGTCCATGGGGTGGCAAAGAGTTGGACACAACTGAGCGACTAACACACACAGCCTCTCTTAAGGAAGGTGGTTTGAGGGGTAGCAGACAGTCGAGTCTCCCAAGTGAGAGTCTCAGAGATGGGAGGGGAGTGAGGGACACACACTCCAGAAGTGTTCTGTTGTTTCTGTTGCTCACACAGTTTTGTCAAACTACAGGTGTCATTATTTTCGTGAAAGGTCTCTGACCTAAAGTATACCCTGCATCTACAGCATCTGTGTGATGCTGAGACCAGAGTGGACAGTGACTTAGGTGACAGTCTTCACCTTCTGAAGCCTCCAACCCAGGGTGGACCAGGGCAGGTGGACACACCTGTTACCTAGGAAACAGAGGGAGGAGAAGCCAGGGAAGGCATTCAGCACAGCTGAGTGAGGGAGATGATGAATTCAGGATCCCAGCAGAACAGTGGTCACAGGAGAGAAGGGCAGGCCTTCAGGTCTCATCCCCACAATGGGGGGCTGTTTGAGGGTCCCGCATGGGTCTAGTGGCCCAGGCATCTAGCAGAACAGCTGGGGTAGGGGTTTGTGGAAGGCATCAGAACATAAAGAAAAATGAAAATGTAATTATTATTTCTACATGATCGCACAGGTCAATTTTATTTTCTACTTGTAAATGACTTTAAAAGCTTCCATTGCATAAACAGTAAGACAGTTGTGCCACTTCTGGGCTAGTTCTGCAGTGCTGAGCCGGCCCCCCTGTATCAGGTTCATTGACTGCCACTTGGACACATACAAGGAAGTAGTTTCAAGTGGAAGATGCAGAGAATCGGCAGCACTTGGACACACACTTGTCTGCAATCCTGCACACATGTTGCAATCACCTGGGTCTATGGTGACACATGTTGTTCAGTCTCTGAGTAGTTCTGACTCTTTGCAACCCCATGGACTGCAGCACGCCAGGCTTTGAATTTGCTCAAACTCATGTCCATTGAGTTGGTGATGCCATCCAACCTTCTCATCCTCTGTTGTCCCCATCTCCTCTTGCCTTCAATCTTTCCCAGCATTAGGGTCTTTTCCACTCAGTCAGCTCTTTGCATCAGGTGACCAAATTGTTGGGAGCTTCAGCATCAGTCCTTCCAGTGAATATTCAGGGTTGATTTCCTTTAGGATTGACTGGTTTTATCTCCTTGCAATCCAAGGGACTGCAGTGGCACTAGTGGTAAAGAAATCGCCTGCCAATGCAGGAGACCTAAGAGACAAGGGTTTGATCCCTGGGTTAGGAAGATCCCTTGGAGGACGACATGGCAACCCACTCCAGTATTCTTGCTTGGAAAATTCCATGGACAGAGGAGCCTGGCAGGCTACAGTCCATGGAGTTGCAAAAAAGTTGGACATGACTGAAGTGACTTAGCACACATGCACGGGAGCTTTCAAAACTCTGATATTTGGATCTCAGCCACAGAGATTCTGATAACAATGATCTGAGCATCAGTAGTCCAGATCCTCTCGGTGATTCTAACATGCAAGGTGGGTTCTGAGAACCATCACCTAAATAGGAATTTACTGTGAGATGGGACATATGATGAATTCTCATAATGCTTTATCACCTGAAGCCTGTTCCTCCGAGAAAGAGGAACCATACGAACTCTGGAACCAGATAAAAGCAAAAGAAAAAAAAAAAAAGAGAGAGAAAAATATCATCATTTGTGGTCTCAAGGCAGGCATTAGAGCTGGACGATTTATGCTTTCTTCCATCTCAGAATTACCTGGGACAGCTGAAGTTATCTCAGTTCCTGAGTTTCTGATGTGGATATCAAGAAATGGGTGAGGGATACCAGCATCTGCCCAGGCGGGAAGGGATACAGGCAGGGTGGTGTGTTCTGTTAGGAAGGAAACAATCATCGTTGACTCCGTGTCTCCTGGGAGGTCAGCCAATGAAGTCCTCCAAACAAGCTGGGGGCCAGTCCCTGGCTGGAGGCACAGATTGGAAAGGGAAGGGTTGCTTGGAGACAAGGGGGTGCACTGGGACCTCAGCTTTCTCCCTGCGTCCACCCTCCCGACGCAGGTGTAGGTGTGACCCATTCATTGCATTCCTCTGAGTTCAAAGCGAACTTAAGTGAGTTTTAAGCTTAAAAGCCCACGACGTCTGGCCACGAAGTCCGATATCAAGATTGGACCACATGCACTGCTGTTCTCTTGTCCGGGCCCATAAGAGTAACAATAAAAGCAGCAGGTGATTTGTGGAGCATTAACTCTGCGCCTGGCCCCAGGTTTACGGCCTTAGCGCCTTGAAACTGCTCCACGAGGCGTTTGCTGTTACGATAGATCCCTTTTCACAGAAGAGGAAACGGCGGTTCAGAGTTCAACAAAGCGCCTGAGGCTGGCTGAAGGTCAGGCTTGGGGACAGGAGTGTGAGCGTCCCTGGGGTGGAGAGCTCCGCTGGAAATCATGCCCAGGGGCCCCGCCGTGGGGGTGGGGGACATCCACGGGGCCGAGGTCACAGAGAGTCGTCTCCTCTCTGTCCCGAGGGGCGCGCGGCCGCCGTCCTGGGTCCTGCGCGGGGATGCCAAGGGAAGAGTGGCGCCGGAAGGGGCCGGCGGTCCCCCGGCTCCCGGTGGGGCGGAGAGAGAGCCGTCCCCGCCCCAGCGGAGCCGCGCCCGTGCTTACCCGGCGCGAGGCGGAGCCGGCAGGGAGCGCGGGTCCCGGTCCCGACCGCGGGGATGTGATGTGCCGGCTCCCAGGGCGCCTCCGCCCGCCCGGCTTCCCCCCTCGCGACCGCCGGGCGCAAGGTAAGAGGGCTGGCGGCGAGGTTGGAGTCGGGGGACGACTTTCGCTTTGGCACCTTCGCGCGGGGCGTCCCCTTTCCCTGCACAGCACGCAGAAAGCAAGCGTCCTTTCTCCTACTCTTGGTTGTCAGTTTGTCTTGTAAGAAGGTTGATGGCGGTTTAATCTGTGTTTTTTTGTTCTTTTTGCGGGGAGGGTGGTTGTTTTTATTCCTGTGTGAACCAGGAGTAAAAGCTGTTCAAATCTGTCTTTGGGGAGCTTGGCAGACTTTCTGGAGGTTTATTCTAGGGTGTGTCTGTAAATTGCTTGCAGGCGTTTTAATCCGGCCAAGTTGAACTGGTTTGGGAGTGGCCCTCCTAGGGATTTGGGCTGGAAAGGGTTGTCTCCTGGAGGAGATGGTTATGAATGCCCTAACCACCGAGGGGAAGGGTAACTTGTGGCTCCTCCAGATGAAGGTTGACACTGAGTGATGTAGCTACAGACACTAGGGTGGCAGGCGTGCACCGCACTTCACAGTTTATAAGACCCTTTATTCCTCCTGCTCTTTTATCCTCCCAGCAGTCTCCCGAGAGACACGCCATTATCACCCTCCTGTTACAGCGGAGGAAACAGAAGCCTAGATGGGGTGATTAGTTTCGTGGGGGGCTGGCACCAGAAGGAGACAGAGACCTCTGGACTCCTCACGGTATGTGCCAAGGCGCTCAGTCGTGTCTGACTCTGCAGCCCCATGGGCTGTAGCCGGCTGGGCTCCTCTGTCCATGGGATTCTCCAAGCAAGAATACTGGAGTGGGTTGTCATTCCCTTCCCGACCCAGGGATCAAACCCCTGTCTCCTGTGTCTCCTGCATTGGCAGGTGGGTTCTTTCTTACCTATCTTATATCCTATTCAGTACTTCATTTAGTATTTTGTAGTCGTACCCCCTGGTGCTCAGATGGTAAAGAACCTCTCTACAATGCAGGAGACCTGGGTTCGATCTCTGGGTTGGGAAGATCCGCTGGAGAAGGGAATGGCAACCCACTCCAGTACTCTGCCTGGAGGGTTCCATGGACAGGGAGCCTGGCAGGCTACAGTCCATGGGTTCACAAAGAGTCAGACGTGACTGAATGACTAAACAACAGTTTACTTAACAAATGTTAATCGAGTGTCTACTGCGTGCTGGGTACTCTTCTGTAATAAGTACTGAGGATAGAGTAGTGAACAAGATGGGTGCTAATTGCTGTCCTTGATTGGACAGGAGTCTGCTTGGTGACGGAGAGGACATTGGAGGTCTCTCTGCCCAATGGGATTCTTGGAGATTTGCCCCAGTGGACAGACTGCGGTTGTCCTGGGCTTCACTCGATACACTCTCAGCCGTGCTCCTGGACAGGGACAGATGGACAGCCTGTGACTGGGCTGCATCCGTGGCAGGTGTGTCCATCTGGAAGTAGGCAGAGAGGTTGTGGAGAGCATCTCACTGATCAAAGTGGCAAAGCTGGCAACCGCAGTGAAGCTCCCACAGCACTGGGGGTAGGGAAGCACAGGGATTATTCTTTGCTATTAGCACGTGACAAGCTCAATGTGAACACACCGCTTTGAAGGACGGGAGTTCTCAGGGACTCTGCCTCCTGTTGCTCCCCGTCTGCTGCTGTCAGCTGGCAGTTGCCTGTGTTTCCCGTCTTCCAGGGTGTCAGGTGGGCTGACGGGATCTGCACTGTGGGCCCCACGAACCCCATGACGTGCTGGGCCCCAGGCACTGCTGTTGCAGCCTCCTGGCTGTGGCACGCGGGAACTTGCAGAGTGATCTCACCGAGTGCGGGAAGGGGCTGGCTTCCCCAGGGCTGCGGGTCACCAGCATATTTTGGAGTTCAGCACCATGCATTAAAAATAGCAAGAAAGCAAAACAACAGTGGAGACTAGGATATCCCTGGCAGTCCCATGGTGAAGACGTCACCTTCCAAGGCAGGAGGAGCCGGTTCATTCCCTGGTCAGGGGAGCTAACATCCCACGTGTCACAAGGCCAAAAAACCAAGACATAAAACTGAGGCAATGTTGTCATAAATGTTGTAATAAAGATGGTACACATCAAAAAATTTTTATTTTAAAGTGGAGACAAAGTGAAATCTAGAAATGTATAAAAGGTAAAGCTTGATGAACTATGTACTTTAAAAAATTGAAGTCTAGTTGATTCACAGTAATTCAGGTATACAGCAAAGTGATTCAGTTATTCAAAAATCTGCAAAATTCAGTTTGCAGATTCTTTCCCATTATGTTTTTTTTTAATTTATTTTTAATTGGAGGATAATTGCTTTACAGTGTTGTGTTGTCTTCTGCAATACAACAGCATGAATCAGCCGTAAATATTTATATGTGCTGTCCCTCTGGCATCGTCCCCCCCGCCCTGCACCCATTATGGTTTATCACAGGATATTGAATAAAGTTTGCTGTGGTATACAGTAGGTCACTGTTGTTTATTTTATAGGTACTAGTGTGTACCTTAGGGGCTTCCCTGGTAGTTCAGATGGTAAAGAATTGGCCTGAAATGCAGGACATCTGGGTTCAGTCCCTGGGTTGGGAAGATGCCCTGGAGAAAGGAATGGGGACCCACTCCAGTATTCTCACCTGGGAAATCCCATGGACAGAGGAGCATGGTGGACTACAGTCCACGGGGTCACACAGAGTTGGGCACAACTGACTGACTAACACTTTCACTCTCTTTCAGTGTGTACCTTATTGGGTGACCCCAGTGGGGCTGCAGGAACAAAAGAAAGCATGATGCTCTATCCTGCCAGCTTCTCAGCACCGCCCAGTGCACTCTCAGCACTGCTGGGTGGGACTGCAGAGCAAACTAACAAGCATCTTGGAGTGTGCCCGGGGCACTGGTGTTCCTAGAGTCCCCAGGGTGGTTCTAATGAGTAGCTGAGGCCAGCGACACCAGCATGTTTTCCTGCAGGCCCTGGAAAAGAGGACCTCCCACATCTTCAAGATGAGGAAGACGCGCTCAGGAGATGCAAAAGCATTCCTGGTAGGGAGAAGCAGGCACTTGCTCCTGAGTCGCCATTTAAGAGGTACAAAGAGCAAGTTTCGGGCCATCTCTCAAATGACCCCCACTAAAGTATAGTTTGGTAGCTGGGTTTCAGGGAGACTCAGGGTGCTGTTGATGGAGGAGCAGCTTGGCATTCCAGTCTCCGCACAGCTGGCTTCCCAAACCAGAGACCTCATGAAGTGGAAGTGTCAGTTAGTGGTGTCTGGCTCTTTGCAGCCCCGTGGACTGTAGCCCACCAGGCTCTTCTGTCCATGGGATTCTCCAGGCAAGAATACTAGAATGCATTGCCATGCCCTAGTTCAAGGGATCTTCCCACCCCAGGGATCGAACCCAGGTCTCCTACATTGCAGGCAGATTCTTTACCATCTGAGCCCCTAGGCAACTCATGGACCCCTGAAAATACAGCCAATGGCTCCTGACCAAGAGTCAAATTGAATCAGATGCTATCACTTTGGACTGGTGCTTCTCACCTCACTCAAAACCGAATATCCCCCCCCCATTTTTCTTTCTTTTTTATTTTTTAAATTATGAAAGTATGATAACACAGTTACAGGACACTTGGAAAATACAGAACAAAGCTACATATAGTTGCACTATAAATTACAATTATTTTTTAAGTAAATTAATATTTTTAGTTGGAGTTTCAATATCAAATTCTCAAAAATGAATAGAATGAATAGAAAATTAGAAGGAAAAGTAGGCTTGTAAAGCACTATGAACCAATTCAACATAATTAAGATTTATACAGTTTTTGTACAACAGCAGCATACAAATTCTATTCAAGTTCCCATAGACTATAAATCAGGAGACACTGGAATATGTCCAGGGACATAAAACAAGGTGCAAAAATTTCATGGTCTAAACGAATACTTCCTTTTCATGAAAATATTTTAAACGCCCCCCCCCTTTACAATTCTGAGTTGATATAATAAAACTTAGCTACAACATAATTTCCAAATAATATAGTAGTATATGTAAGGAATAAGTAAAATAATTTGAGTTAAAACGATGTATTTTGGTGTGTGGATGCTTGGGTAGGGCCAAACTGGTCTGATGAGGTCAATGGTGTTTTATGCAGACTGAGTGCAGGGGTATAGGATGCCTGCCCATGTAGCCTGGAGCAGACACATTGTCCTCACACCCCTAGGTGAGGACTGACCTGTGATCAAGGTCTGAGTAGTGATTGGAGGCCAGTCTTCCCTCTGTTTTCACAGTGATTGCATCCCAGGAAAATTCAGTATCTATGAAACTGTGCCAGCAAAATGTATTTTATCCCAGTGGAGGATGGCGTAGGGGTGCCAGGCTCCCAAAGTGGTAAGTGGTGCTTCTGTCAGCATGAAGGTCTGTGGCAGCCTGGAATTCAAGCAGGGTGAGGGCCATGTCTTCACTGTTGGGTGGGAGGGTGCTATTCCAGACGTGTGGCACCCGTGGTCTCTGCCACTAAATGACCACCCAGAGAGTCCCCTTCCCCCACAGTTTCCAAAATGCTCCCGTGAGGGGCATGCTGGCCCCATTGAGAACCACTGCTTTTGCTGCATCAGTCGGTAGTAAGTAATGAAAACAGGTGTGCGTCCTGAAACAGCAAGGCACCGATGGTAGCAGGAGCTTCCCAGGTGCCTCAGTGGAAAAGAAGCTGCCTGCCAATGCAGGAGACCAGGGTTTGATCCCTGGGTCAGGAAGATCCCCTGGAGAAGGACTTGGCACCCCACTCTAGTGTTCTTGCCTGGAGAATCCCATGGACAGAGGAGCCTGGTGGGCTACTCTCCCTGGGGTTGCAGAAGAGTTGGATACAACCTAGTGACTAAACGACAAGAATAGCAGCAGGTGTGAGCTGGCCGTCGGGGGTGCACACATACTAACTGTCAGAAGGTTGTAGAGGAGATGGTAGAAATCAGCCTGCTGGGGCCACATGCGATACCGGAGGTGACTGCTCAGAGGCTCACAGGAACTTCAGAGGAGATGGAAATGGAAATATCCCTGTCCTGATGGAGGTGTTTCAGGTGTCTGCAGTTGTCCTGGTTTATGGGATTGTAGACTTAAGATTTGCTGTGTGTTTCACTGTGTGCATGTTTTACTTCATAAGGGAAAAACCCCAGGAGTGAAAGCACTGAAAGATTCTTGCAGAGCCTGTCCGGTGCCCTGAGACTCATCTGTGGACCCCACGCTGGGAAGCGGGACTGTTCACCTGAGCAGGAGCCAGTGCTCCAGGCATCTTCTCTCTCTCTGTCGACTCTGCAAGTCTTGTGTGGCCGCTCTCGGTCTCAGAGCCTTTGGCAAGTGTCTGGGTGGGGGCTGTGCCGGAAGAGAAGATGCTGGAAGAGGCGAGGCAGTGTGCTTAACACATTATTGACCAGAGACACATTCCTGCCACCTCCGATGGGATGGTTTTATTTGGTCAGAGTTGTGGAAGGCTTTCTTTTGTTACCCAGATGTTATTGACTGGGGATCTTTCAATATCCACTTACATAACAACCTGCAGGCCACAGGCATTAGTTTCTGCAGAAGTCCCCGGTCAATAGATTAAAAAGGGATGGAGACCGGGGTCACTTCCATCACTCAGTGGGGTTTCTCTCATCCAGGAGCCTGAGGAAGGCAGAGTGGAGGCCTTGCCAAACTCCAGCCTGGCGGTCAAGGGCATTCCTGTCTGTAGCCCGCTTGTGACAGTAATCACTTCCCTCCGTGCCTCATTTTCACCTCTTCCCTGAAAACCTATGTGACACCACCAATATGGTGCTGTGTAAGAGCTGAATAGCTTAGGATTCCTAGCAACACCGGAAACCTCTGTGGCTATTTTTACTTTACCTTCATGTCCTGTTTGCCATATCCTTATGATAAAACCCAAAACTTTCCTTTCTCCGTTTGTTCGGGAAACTCAGTCAGTTCTGTGAGCTACACTTTTGGATCTGTCTGCTGATAGGAAGACTGCCAGTATCTCAGGGGTTTGGACTTTGGGATCTGGGGGAGGGTGTATATTCCTGCTGCCTCTGGGGGAACGGTTCTGTTTGGTCAGAGTCGTGGAAGGCTCTTTCTCGGGGGAGGATCGGTGACAGCCATGCCGCTCATGTGGTTGAGGTTTAGGACGTGTTTTTCATCTCTGCAGAACGGGGGCACTCATGTCACTTGGGAGCACGCTGTAGGGACCCCAGGCGGACACGTCCACACTCTCCTTCCTGGTGCAGAGACCCTCTGGAGTCCTCTCTGTCCTCGGAGTTAGTGTCCAGCCTTGTGGGTGTGTCAGGGTGGCTGAGAAGAGGGAACTGTGGTGCCTACCCAGGACAGTGCCTCTCAGATTTTACCTCCAAAACGTTCCTCTTGGAAAATCAAGAGTGGATGCTCGGCTGAGCACGCCATGATGTCACCTTAAGGGACGGTTCTTTGTCTCGTGTTTTATCTCTTGGAGACTTTTCTTTCTGTTTCATGACATAGTCCTATATCCTCTAGTATAAAAATTACTAATATAAAATAATTTGTAATTAATTTTATATTAATATAAATGCTTATGTTAATATAAGTTATTGATACATATTAATATAAAAGTTTATAGTATATTTATATATTTGAATTACATTTATTATTTAATATTAATATAAAATGTATTAATGTATATATTATATAAATATAACATTTTATATTAATATAAAATAATAAACATAATTCATTTTATATTAATATTAAAACTCCCCCCAGAAAATCCTCATGGAGAATCATTGCTGTAGGAAGATAGACACTGAGCTCCCTGGCCATTGGCAGCTTCTCTCTGGGACTTTGCTTTTAAGAAACAAAGACTGATGTAAACACAGAATTCTAAAGTATTTTCCACCGTCATGTAGTTCTCTGGCTTTATAAGTTCTTCTACTACCTTATCTTTAAAACTGACATTTTTAGTTTTAATATCAACTGTTTAATAGCTGGCTGAATGCTTGTCAGAGGTGAAGGTCTTCCTTATGGGCTTCATTTTAATATCACAATCCATTCCCCATGCATGTTTCCACTAATTTTACATAGAGCATGTGGGTGGTGGCATTTCATAGGCTAAAGAATCTGCTTTATAGTCTTTGCTTTCCCTGGGGACTCCTACACCGTCTCTTTTTGTTGTAGGTGAATTAGAGTGTCGTTCTCTGAATGTTTCTCCATTATGTCAGGCATACATGTAGGCTGTATCTGTTAATGTTTGGGACGAGAAGTCATATTAAATGATTCCGCCTGTGTCTGTACAGGAAGACACAGAGTTTATAGGGAGACGCTCAGTGTGGAGAGTGAGTTGGCATGAAGTGGAAATATGGAAAGTACCGTTAGGATTTCCTTCTTATGGCTCAGCTGGTAAAGAATCTGTCTGCAGTGTGGGAGATCTGGGTTTGATCCCTAGGTTGGGAAGATCCCCTAGAGAAAGGAATGACAATCCATTCCAGTATTCTGGCCTGGGGAATGTCATGGACTCAATAGTCCATGGGGTCACAAAGAGTCAGACACGACTAAGCGACTTTCACTTCACTTCCCTTCTGTATTGAGAGGCGGGGCTCTGCTACTTCAGGTCCCTGGAAGAGGGAGGGGCTCCTTAGGGCTACAATATGCCTCCTTGGGTTTCTGCAGAAACTTCCCTTAAACTCAGATAGGATAGATCCCACCCAGGCCCTATATTTTTTGTTTGTTTGGGGTTTTGGTTTTGGTTGTGTGCCATGTGGGATCTTAGTTTCCCCAACCAGGAATTGAATCTGTGCCCCCCACCACCCCCCGGCCTCCGTCACACAGTGAGAGCACAGAGTCTTAACCATTGGTGTGGTGTGTGTGCTTGGGCATGTCTGACTCTTTGTGATTCCAAGGACTGTAGCCCACCAGACCGCTCTGTCCACAGGATTCTCCAGGCAAGAATCCTGGAGTGGGTTGCCACTTCCTTCTCCAGGAGATCTTCCCATCTAGGGATAAAACCTGTGTCTCCAGCATCTTCTGCATTAGCTGGCATATTCTTTGCCACTGAGCCACTTGGGAAGCCTTTTAACCACTAGACCACCAGGGAAGTCCCCAAGACTGCATACTTTGGGGGCTTCTGCCCTGCTTGTCAGGTGGCCACAGGCCTCTGCATGGCCGGGAGTCGTAGAGCTTAGAGGATGGTCCAGAACCCCGGAGCCCTGGAACTCCTTGCCCAGATAGCCTGCCCTTGGATTCAAGGGTAGACGCAGGCCTCTTTCCTGATAGTCCTCTGTGGACTCCACTGCCTGAGGGCCTCCCTGGTCTGCAGAGTGGCCAGGGCTGTATGCAGGGTGGGAGAGGGGAGGGCAGGGATGTCTGCCTGCGGGCACGCTAAGGGCCCCCAGAGTATGGGATGGAGCTGGGGGCAGGCCGGGGAGTCAGGCTTGGAGCTTACTGTGGATAGAAACCCCCTGAACCCCACGTAGCAATGCCCCCTGTAGGCCCTGTGTGGACAGTGCTGCCCAGACACACGTGTGTCTTCCTGCATCTTCTGTGTATGTCTGCCATGTGTGTGTGTCTGCGATATGCCACCTCAGCCCCTGCATGCCTGGCTTCTCTCCTGGAAGACAAGATTCCCAATGAGGGGAAATTCCTCAGAAACAAGAAGGAAATGCCTCAAGAAGAAGGCCTTAATAGTAATAGATTCTTTATGGCCACAAGTTGGGAGCAACTGTCCCCTCCCCCTGCATTGGGACCCTGGGCCTTGAGGAAACCCCTTCGGGTCTTATGACAGCATGTCTCTTTTCCTGTGTCTGCACTGGATGTGCAGTTTCTTACAGTGACAGGAAGGCGCCATGGATGAAGTTCGTCATTCCCAGAAGCAGGGCTTTCCATGGGGCCAGTATATTCATTGTAAATTCTGATACTTAACCTCTGTTCTTAACTTAGCTCACGTTGAAGTTTGTCTTTCTGGATCTAGCAGGGAATTGCTTTATGCCTCAGATTTTCATTTTCACCTTGTCTTTAATAAACCTGTAGCTGTGTATGTATGCCCCATGGACCACATAGTTATGCTGTGATGTGCTGGTTTCCAGATGTTATCCCCAAGAAGCAATGGCAGCTCTGCTTGGGGAGTTCATGATGGCTTGCTGTTTCAGGGAGCGTCGTAGAAAGCTATGCCCTGTTTTCACTCCTGGTGCACCTAGTCAGCAGACCAGACCGGAGGAGGTGGGGGTGACTGGCCGAGGCTTCCAGTCACCCCACCCCTCCATGATTGCCCAGGTCAGACAGTGCCCTGGGTCCGACAGTACCCTGGGTACCTCAGTGCACTGCTGCGCCTCTGCACATCAGCTGGAAGCTGCTATGGAGACGATGTCAGCAAGTCTGGGAAATTTCATACATAATAAAGGCAGGGGGCGGGGGGGTGTGCTTGTTCATTTACTGGGGGAGTTAATCATCTTATTTTATGGAAAATTCACCTGAGAAATAACGTGGTGGAATAAATCAGTGACTGTAGATATTTTCTAAAAGGATAATTTTTATGTATTTTTCTTTATCAGTGTTTGTTGTTAGTTTCTGCTATACAGCAAAGTGAGTCAGCTATATGGAGTCTCTTGGATTTCCTTCCCATTCATGTCACCACAGAGAACTGAGTAGAGAACCTCTAATGAGAACCTCTACAGCAGGTTTTTTTCCCTTGGTATCCATACATTTGTTCTCTATGTCTGCCTCTATATTTCTGGTTTGCAAATAAGTTCATCTGTATCATTTTTCCAGGTTCCACATATATGTGTCAATATATTAAAAGCAGCAAGGAAAAAGCAACAAATAACAAATAAAAGGATATATTGAATTTTATTACAAATTGATTTCAAAACACCATTTTTGAAATCTTTGCTGAGCTTCCTCTGGATAAGGGGGGTGATGCTGACCCAGAATGCCTTGTGGCATTGAACTGCTCCAGTCCAGCTCCTGCTCCCCAGTCCCTTGGACCTCCTGACCCCTCCAGCTGTGAGCCATTGTCCCACGCCTTAAGCACTGGTCCATCTTCTCCTGGGCAAGTCTCAGCTATCTCCAGCCCCCAGGGATGGCTCCCCTCTGTCTGTTCTCTGACTCACGGGCAGCACTTGCTTCTCCTGCATCATTCCAGGTGGGTGTTGGTCCCTTTTTGGTCTAGTGCAAAGTGGGTGGGTTCCTTCTTCCCTCCCTCCCTCCCTCCCTCCCTCTCTCTCTCCTTC
>SJYV01053126.1:1503853-1537270 GCA_006410875.1 Neotragus pygmaeus
CTCTCTCTCTCCTTCCTTCCACCCTGACTTCTACAAGTGTTATTGAACTCTTGGCACATGCACGATGTGTAAGGGTGGGTCCTTCTCCACGGAGTGCAGGAGACTCAGTGGGTCTGCCCTGTACCCTTCTTCCTTGGCCGGGCAGGGAGTTCAGTGACTGGGGGAGCCGCCCAGTGTGGCCAGAGCCCTGCATCCCTGAGGCACCCAGTGCACGATGTCAAGGAGAGCCTGTGTAACTTGGCACTCCTAACTGTGGAGGAAGGGGGTGTGCAGGAGCCTGTGGGAGAAGCTGTTGATCACAGAATCCACTCAGAGCTGATCAGAAGTTACAGGAGAAGCTGGCCGACTAGGAAGGATCGGATTGAATGACAGCTGTGGGAAGCACTGTAGAGGTAGCGTGGAGACAGAAGGACACAGGGCTTACAGATGAGCCAGGAGCAGAGACGGCCCGGAGCTGACGGAGGAGAAGGGCTGGGCTCTCATTACAGGGAGCTGGCCCAGAGCAGGGGTGAGCGGGGGCTGTGTGCTGTAGGGCCATCCAGTAACATGGGGACTTGGAGGCGGGGGTCCCTGCACGTGGAGCAACTAAGAGCCTATGGTGGCCTAGGTGACGCATTTCACAAGGTCCATGAGACTGGGGAGCAGAGGGCAGGCCATTCAGAGTGGATATGAAAATCCTTTTAAGAAGTTTCTGGGGCAAAGAGGAAGAGGAAAAGTGAAGTGGTTAGAAGGGTGTAGCGTCCACTTCTCTGCAGAAGATTTTCTGGGCTTCCCAAATAAATCCGTTCTGCTCATCCATCCTCCCTCTTCCCCACTCTGTTAATTTCTCCCTGAGATCGTCCACAGGGCTCCCATCAGTTCAGTTCAGTCGCGTCCGACTCTTTGCCACCCCTTGAATCGCAGGACACCAGGCCTCCCTGTCCAGCACCAACTCCCAGAGTTCACTCAGACTCACATCCATTGAGTCCGTGATGCTATCCAGCCATCTCATCCTCTGTCGTCCCTTTCTCCTCCTGCCCCCAGTCCTTCCCAGCATCAGAGTCTTTTCCAATGAGTCAACTCTTCGCATGAGGTGGCCAAAGTACTGGAGTTTCAGCTTCAGCATCGTTCCCTCCAAAGAAATCCCAGGGCTGATCTCCTTCAGAATGAACTGGTTGGATCTCCTTGCAGTCCANGGGTGGAGTCCAGGGTGCTTTCTCCTCCCCTCAGCCTCAGGAGTAGAGCTTCAACAGGGCCTTCCAGAGATCCAGATGAGGTCACTGCAGCTGGAGGCATGTGTAACTCTTGCTGAAAAGTCTAAAGTGGCTTCACTCTCATATTCTTAAGTTAGGGAGAAGGGATTCAAAGACTGTGTATGTGTATGCATATGGAGGGCACGGCAACCCACTTCAGCATTCTTGCCTGGAGAATCCCATGGACAGAGCAGCCTGGCCAGCTACGTCCATAGGGTCGGCCATGACTGAAGCAACTTAGCATGCATATGTGTTTTATTTATATGTGACATTTTAAATAATCCAACTTCTTGGTAGCTCAGATGGTAAAAAAATGTGCCTGCAATGCAGAAGACCTGGGTTCCATCCCTTGGTTGGGAAAATCCTTTGGAAAAAGAAATGGCAACCCACTCCAGTTATTTTTGCCTAGAGAATCCCCATGGACAGAGGAGCCTGGCAAGCTATAGTCCATGGGATTGCAAAGAGATATGACTGAACGGCTAAGCACAACACAGCATTTTAAAATGAGATATCTAAAAACTTGTATTTTATTTTCCTTCAGTGTAACTATCTTGTATAAAATCAAAGAATAAATAGGAAAGAAGATGTAGAGGCAGCATTTTTGTTTTACTAATAAATAGTACACTTGTTAATAAACAGTGAATTTCAGGGACTTCCCTGGTGGCTCAGACAGTAATGAATCTGCCTGCACTTCCCATCCTTGGATTGGGAAGATCCCTGGACAAGGGAATGGCTACCCACGCAAGTATTCTTGCCTGGAGAATCCCATGGACAGAAGAGCCTAGCAGGCTACATCCATGGGGAATTTAAAGAAATAGTGAATTGGTAAGATGATAAAGCAAATGAACTCTGTAGTCCTCAGAAATACAAGAAATCACAGTAAACAACCGCTTTAGTCAAAGGAAATATTTTTCCCAGAATGCTTGGATTCTAATATTGCTATAGAAACCAACGAAAGGCAGTGGGGTCTATCTTAGGAATCAGTGGGTTAGGACGTCACCCATAATGTTCAACCACAAAGAAGACAGAGGTACAAAGAAGAGTGGAATTTTAATTGTATTTAATTCTATGCACAGAAATGGTTTTTCCAGTAGTCATATATAGATGTGACAGTTGGACTATAAAGAAGGCTGAGTGCCAAAGAATTGATGCTTTTGAACTGTGGTGTTGGAGAAGACTCTTGAGAGTCCTGTGGACTGCAAGGAGATCCAACCAGTTAATCCTAAAGGAAATCAGTCCTGAGTATTCATTGGAAGGACTGATGCTAAAGCTTAAACTCCAGTATTTTGGCCACCTGATGCTAAGAACTGAGTCATTTGAAAAGACCCTGATGCTGGGAAAGACTGAAGGCAGGAGGAGAAGGGAACGACAGAGGATGAGATGGTTGGATGGCATCACTGACTCGATGGACATGGGTTTGAGTAAGCTCCGGGAGTTGGTGATGGACAGGGAAGCTTGGCATGCTGCAGTCCATGGGGTTGCAAAGAGTCAGACACGACTGAGCTGAACTGACAGATTGATGCTAGAAAAATCCCAAAGGGAAGAAATTAAGTATGCTTGGTTTTAAATACTAGCTAAATATATATATATATTCACAAACAGAAGGAGCTTGTGACAAGTGATGAGTACATTTCAAATATTTAGAGGATTTTGTGTCTGCAGATAAGAATATAGTCATCAGAGTTTCTCTGTGGTAGAAATATCATGTTAACAGTTTTTCCTTTATATAACAGATACTTTTCCAATTCAATTCTGGTCTGTTGCAACTAAAACGGAGCACAATATCTGTCTTAAATACATATATGCATGCATGTGTATATACATACATGGGTGCATGCATGCTCAGTTGCTCCACTGTGTTTGACTCTTTGCAACTCCATGGACTATAGCCCACTGGGTACCTCTATCCATGGGATTTTTCAGGCAAGGATACTAGAGTGGGTTCCCATCTCCTCCTCAGGGGATCTTCCTGGCCCAGGGATAAAACCCATGTCTCCTGTATTGGCAGCCACATTCTTAACCACTGAGCCACCTGGGAAGGCCCACGTGCATACATTATTGGTGTTCAGTGGCTAAGTTGTGTTGGACTCTGTGATCTCATGGACTGCAGCATGCCACATTCCTCTGTCCTCTGCTGCCCCCTTCTCCTTTAGCCTTCAACATTTCTCAGCATCTACATTACAATTACATACAAGTGAACATATATTAAATGATTTTAAGATTCTCCAAAAGATAGAGAATAAAAAGCAACAATAACAGGAAAAATACTTAGGCTATTTCTCATACACATTTATTTTAATAAGTATATTTGCATGTTATGCCAAGCTGAGGGACTTACACCCTCAGAATGTTTAAGCAAGAGGGAATGATAGACACCATAAAATCCAATCTCTATTTGTGTTCACATTACCATTGCTGGAGATGCAGCTGTTCTGTTGGATGTCTGATGTCACATAGAAAGTGGTAAGAACTTTATTATGTTGGTTCTGAGATAGTGCGTCTACTTCAAGTGCAGGAAGAAAAGAGACAGCAACAGTACTAGGAGTACCTAGGAAGTAATGAAGCTCCATTGGAACAGGCTAAGAGAATCTGCCCATTCCAGGACGTCGGCCCATCCTGTGTGAGTAGGCCAGCTCAGCAGATTCAGAGTGCTATGTATCTGGAAGAAGACAGATTTGGGACAATAGTTCACAAGGGGCCTAAAAATACAAGACACACAGTTACATTTTAATTTCAGATTTGATTTGATTTTCAGTACAAGTGAGCCTCATGCAATACTTCAAACATATTCTACTATAAAAGTTGTTTTTTAATCTAAACCAAAAATGTAACTGGGTTTCCTACATTTTCATTTGGTAAATCTGGTGACTGTATATTCAGGGCATTTCTAGGACAGCAAGAATGTAGGTGGACCTAAACACATAAGCAGGCATCAAGGTCTGTATGGGTTTCCTGAGAAAGGCTATGTTGTCACTGATTTGGTGGGCCTAAAGGCATTTTTTTTAAAGGCTGAGTAACAGGAATAATTTATGCCTACTTCTAGAAACTTCAAAAAAGTCTTAGTTCAATTACGAAGGAAGAATACTTTATACCCTTTTCCAGATAGCTCTCTAAAGTTCTGAGAAAAGAATTTATCAATACAGGAATAAAAAAAAAATACCTGCAGAAAAAGAATTATGAGACAATGCCATGGGAGTTTATTAAAAAAGCCTTCTAATTTAAAAATAAGTACTTCTGTCAATGCTGACAAGCTGGAATCAAGATAGTCGGGAGAAATATCAATAACCTCAGACATGCAGATGACACCATCCTTATGGCAGAAAGTGAAGAGGAACTAAAAAGCTTCTTGATGAAAGTGAAAGAGAATAGTGAAAAAGTTGGCTTAAAGCTCAACATTCAGAAAACGAAGATCATGGCATGTGGGTCCATCACTTCATGGCAAATAGAAGGGGAAACAGTGGAAACAATGTCAGACTTTATTTTGGGGGGCTCCAAAATCACTGCAGATGGTGATTGCAGCCATGAAATTAGAAGACGCTTACTCCTTGGAAGAAAAGTTATGACCAATCTAGATAGCATATTCAAAAGCAGAGACATAACTTTGCCAACAAAGGTCCATCTAGTCAGGGCTATGGTTTTCCAGTGGTCATGTATGGATGTGAGAGTTGGACTGTGAAGAAAGCTGAGTGCCAAAGAACTGATGCTTTTGAACTGTGGTGTTGGAGAAGACTCTTGAGAGTCCTTTGGACTGCAAGGACATCCAATCAGTCCATTTTGAAGATCAGTCCTGGGTATTCTTTGGAAGGAATGATGCTAAAGCTGAAACTCCAGTACTTTGGCCACCTCATGCAAAGAGTTGACTCATTGGAAAAGATCCTGATGCTAGGAGGGTTTGAGGGCAGGAGGAGAAGGGGATGACAGAGGACGAGATGGCTGGATGGCATCACCGACTCTATGGACGTGAGTCTGAGTGAACTCTGGGAGTTGGTGATGGACAGGGAGGCCTGGCGTGCTGCAATTCATGGGGTTGCAAAGAGTAGGACATGTCCGAGTGACTGAACTGAACTGAACTCTGTATACCTGTGTGTGTGTGTGTGTGTGTGTGTGTGTGTGTGTGTTAGTCACTTAGTAGTGTTTGACTCTTTGTGACCCCATGGACTCTAGCCTGACAGGCCTCTCTGTCCATGGGATTCTCTAGGCGTGTATCTGTGAATGAAGCAGAATTTGGAAATGGGTGTTTGCAGTAGTAATCAAGTTAAGATGAGGTAATGTTTCATTAGAATGGACCCTAACTAACATGACTGGTTTCCAGATTAGAAGGGAGAGACAGCATAAGAACAGTGAGAGAAGATCTTGTAGGGATAGAGATAGGCTGGAGTGATATATCTTTCTGCCAAGGGACATCAGAGATTGATGGGCCACCCCACAAAGCAAGAAAGAAATAAGGAAGAGTTAGTCCCTAGAGCTATCACAGAAACGAGACTGTGCCTACCCCTCAATTTTTAAATTCTCACCTTCATAACTATGTCAATAAATTTCTGTTTTTTTAAGCCACTCAGTTCTTGGTAATTCGTTATGGCAGTCCTAGGAAATAGATATATACCAAGGTCTATAACTTTTCCCTAAAGTAACATACTTCTCAGTATAGAAAGAATATTCATTATAGAGAAAATGAAAAGGAATAAAATTAGTGGATTCTTACAGTAAAGCAAATCTTTTAAAATATGGTTGTAAGAAGAGATTAAGCATAATTAATATGTGAATTTTTCATAAGGGAAAAACATAATGTACAAGCTGTATCGTTCATAATATTGTTATTTCAGGACACCCTTTTTAGCTGGATTTGCATTTTGCTAATATAATGCAAGTATTTTTTAAAACCTGAAATCATTTGTTTACTTTATGAGATGCTAGTTTTTCAATCAGGACCTCTAATTGCATATTTTCTCCTCCCATAAAAAAGCATCTGTAACAATAAAATCATAGCAATTTGTTATATTATGAGAAGGTGTTTATTAATCAAAGAAAACATCAAGCTAATGTATTGTGTTTTGTTAATGTTTTTTATTGTGTGACCATCTGCTGTGAGGCTTTTGTTAAAGGACTTCTACAAAAAATTGTTGATTAAAATTGAAGCTAGTAGATTTGCTAGTTTCATGCAAATCTCTTAAAGGAAAAAGTAAACCCACTACATTTAAATTCTTTCTTTGATTAGTTCAATAAAACTAATGACTTTTTGACAAAGATTTGAGTCATACACATTTTGATAGACATGTTTAAGTGCATATAAAAGCTAGTTTTTAAAAAATGGTTATAATAAATGGCTTGATTCATTTCATAAATAATTATTAAAGATAATGCTGGACTTTTGATGGTAAGAAATACATCCTGATAATCCCTTATATTTGTGTGAGGTTTAATAGTTTACCAAATGCATTCATGTAAATTATTTCAATTATTGTTCTGAATATGGGAATGAGTAGATACTCTTTTCTCTGACAGATGAAACTGCAGTAGAGAAGTAATGACTTTTTCAAGATAGCTGAACTAGTGAAAGACAGAGATTTGCACTTCATTGATAATGCTTTTTAAATTTCTGTATGGTTGGCTGTCCACCATAACTGTCTTATACTCTAATATGTTGCTATCTGAACAAAATACCCTCTAAAGTTCTCACTGTCTTTCTCCAATTACACTTGGTTTCCAGGGACCTATAAATCACACCTTTTGATCGCTGGTCTAGTGTTACAGCTATTCCACTGATCAAATCCCCTACTAAATTGCTCACAAGTTCTTTAACCTGGATAAATTGTTATATTCTACTCTATTATTCTAACTAATGCCTGAAGTATAAAATTATGCAACTGAAAAGTCAGACTTACTACAAAGTATGAATTGGTAAATAGAGTTGTATCTATTATGCCACTTGTTATTTTGTTTGTTTTGGGTTAGCCCTCTCTTACCACTTTCTTTAAGCTTCTCAAGACTTATTTGTCCATAATGAAAGTCACTCAATCATGTCTGATTCTTTGTAATACTATGACCTATAGCCCACCACTCTCCTCTGTCCATGGGATTCTCCAGGCAAGAATACTGGAGCGGGTTGCCATTCCCTTCTCCAAGGGCTCTTCCTGACCCAGGGATCGAACCTGGGTCTCCTGCATTGCAAGTGGATTCCTTACCATCTGAAACACCATATGTGTGCTTTCTTTGTTTTTTTATTTGTTTTTTAGGGAGGAGTGAGAATGGGGAACACTCCCCATTAGTTCACATTTTTCCTTTTTTGAGGTATAATTTACATATAGTAAAAAAGCACGGGTTGTACGGTGCTGGAGCAACTGTGAGGAGATACACCACGTCCAAGGGCAGAGAAACCTCAGCAAGACAGTAGGCATGGAACAACAGACTGGTTCCAAGTCGGGAAGTGAAGTGAAGTGAAGTCGCTCAGTCATGTCCGACTCTTTGCGAACCCATGGCCTGTAGCCTACCAGGCTCCTCTGTCCATGGGATTTTCCAGGCAAGAATACTGGAGTGGGTTGCCATTTCCTTGGAAAAGGAGTACATCAAGGCTGTATATTGTCATCCTGCAAATCATTTAACTTATATGCAGAGTACATCATGAGAAATGCTGGGCTGGATGAAGTACAAGTTGGAATCAAGATTGCCAGGAGAAATATCAATGACCTCATGCAGATGACACCAACCTTACCAAAGAAAGTGAAGTTGATGAAAGTGAAAAAGGACAGTGAAAAAGTTGGCTTAAAACTCAACTTTCATAAAACTAAGATCATAGCATCTGGTCCCATCACTTCATAGCAAATAGATGGGGAAACAGTGACAGACTTAATTTTTTGGTCTCCCAAATCACTGCAGATGGTGACTGCAGCCATGAAATTAAAAGACATGTACTCCTTTGAAGAAAAGTTATGACCAACCTAGACAGTTTATTAAAAAGTAGAGACATTACTTTGCCAACAAAAGTCCATCTAGTCAAAGCTATGGTTTTTCTAGTAGTCATGTATGGATATCAGAGTTGGACTATAAGGAAAGCTGAGTGTTGAAGAACGGATGCTTTTCAACTGTGGTTGGTGAAGAAGACTCTTGAGAGTCCCTTGGACTTCAGGAGATCCAACCAGTGAATCCTAAAGCAAATTAGTCCTGAATATACATTGGAAGGACTGATGATGAAGCTGAAACTCCAAAACTTTGGCCACCTGATGTGAACAGCTGACTCATTTGAAAAGACCCTGATACTGGGAAAGATTGAAGGTGGGAGGAGAAGGGGACAACAGAGGATGAGATGGTTGGATGGTATCATCAACTCAGTGGACCAGAGTTTGAGTAAACTCTGGGAGCTGGTGATGGACTAGGAGGCCTGGTGTGCTGGTCACAAAGAGTCAGCCACAAATGAGCGACTGAACTGAACTGAACTGAAAAAGTATAGATCTTAAACATTCAGTTTAACGAATTTGGTCAATTGTATATATACAAGTAACACAAAACAAGAAATAGAGCCTTCTCTACCTCTAGAAATGTCCTTCATTTTGTTTTCTAGTAAACATTGGCCTCCTAGAATTTTATTGAAATAAATTCAAGAGAGAAGAGAAGAATTGCCTTCTGAGATAGCAAGTTTATGTAACTATTTCATTATAACTTTCTGCTTTCAATCAGGTAGTCAATGAAGAAGAATGGTCACTAAAGAGGAAAATGTTGATGACAAATACAGTGGGGTATTTGAAAAACTGGAATATTTTGGAAGGCAAGAGGGATGGAATGTAGTACACCCTCAGATAGATTAGCTTAGGTAAGAGTACATACAATAGCACATACAATACAATTTATTATGGCAAGATGTAAAACTGTATATGCATCTAAGAGTATATGCATATAAATGAAATAAGTTGGTACATATGTTAAAAAAAAAAGCATGTGGTAATTTTTGGTTTTGTTTTTCCTGATTTTTAATAATGACTTTTAATAGCTTTGCCACCAGCTGAAAATGGGATAGAGAGGGAATTCCTTGGCATTTGAGTCCTCTTGTAATGAGGAGTAAATATGTGCTTAGTCGCTCAGTCATGTCTGGCTCTTTTCGACCCAATGGACTGTAGCCTACCAGGCTCCTCTGTCCATGGGGATTCTCCAGGCAAGAATACTGAAGTTCATTGTCATGCCCTCCTCCAGGGGATCTTTCCAACCCAGAGATCAAACCCAGGTCTCCTGCATTGCATGGATTCTTTACCATCTGAGTCACCAGGGAAGACAGATACTTAATAGCTTATACTAAGGACCAGTTAAGTTTTTCAAACAACATGTTCAAAACCAAATTTTTGATTTTCCCTCTCTGAATTGCTCAGAAATGAGAAATCTACTCTTCCAGAATCTGCCCCAACATCCTGAAGCATCTTTCTCACCTACCAGTTTTGTCCATTAGTTCCACCTTCAAAGTAAAATCATAATCTAGTTACTTCATTCAAATCCACCATTACCACTTGTTTGTGTTCTCTCAAAATTCATATGCTGAAATCCTAACCCCCAAAGGTGATAGTAGTAGGTAGGGCCTCTGAGAGGTGATTAGGTCATGAGGCTGGAGAGTAAAGAATCAGGTCAGAACTCTTATCTTAATAAAAGAGATATCACAGAACTCCTTAGCCCCTTTTGCTATGTGAGGAAGTAAGAAATCTGCAACCTGCAAAAGATTGCTTGTTTAACCATGCTGGCTAATGATCTCAACCTTCCGGCCCCCAAACTGTAAGATATAAGTTTCTCTTCTTTGTAAGCTACCCAGTCAGTGCTATTTTTATTACAGAGGCCAGAATGGATTAAGAGAGAAAATGCTCCCAGACTGCCATAATTCCTTACCTGGATTATTGCTATGGTCTTCTGAATATTCTCCCTGCTTTTGCCCTTACTCCTCAGGAGTCTATTGTCGTGATCATCAATGTGGTTCCTTTTAAAACATAAGCCAGATCATATTACCCTCTTGTTAAAATGCTTATGTTAGATTTCTCTCTCACTCAGATCAGGAACAGTCTTTAGCAAGACGTTCTAGGCTCTGTACAGTTTGGCCTTACTAGCTCCCCAATCTCATCATTTCATCTCCTACTACTGTCTTTCTCACTCACTCAGGACCAAACATAATAGCCTTCTTGTTCCCTAGACACCTCAAATATTATACCTCAAGATGTCTGCACTTGCTGTACTCTTTGCTTGGTGGGCTTTTCCTCATGCTATTCACATAGCTAACTCCTGACAAGGGGTTTCCCTGGTGGCTCAGTGGTAAAGAACCTGCCTTCCAATGTAGGAGACGTGAGTTCAAGCCCTGTGGCAGGAAGGTCCCCTGGAGAAAGGAAATGGCAATTCATTCCAGTATTCTTGCCTGGAAATCCCATGAACAGAGGAGCTTGGTAGACTACAGTCCATCGGGTTGCAAAGGAATTGGACATGATTTAGCAACTAGACCACAACTTTAGCAACTAGAGACTGATTTTTCTCAGTCTCTCTGCTTAAATGTCACTTTTCTGGAAAAGCTCTCCCTAAAACACCAGTAAGAACTCCTACTCGGATACTCCTATCCTCCTGAAATATTTAAAATATTGTACTCAAATATTTTTAACAAGAATTTCACCCCTAGTTTAATTCTAAGAGAAAAAATTACTAGCCCTCTGGCACATTGGACTAACCTAAACGGGGTCTTGAATTAGACACAGATTGTTATACAACGTAGGCTTCCAACATAAGAACTTGCATCTGACGATAGTCAGTGGTCAAAGCCCTATAGCAGGCAGGTCACTTCAGTCAGTTCAGTTGCTCAGTCGTGTCCCACTCTTTGCGACCCAATGAACTGCACCACACCAGGCCTCCCTGTCCATCATCAACTACTGGAGTTCACCCAAACCCATTGTCCATTGAGTTGGTGATGCCATCCAACCATCTCATCCTCTGTCATCCCCTTCTCCTGCCTTCAATCTTTCCCAGCATCAGGGTCTTCTCAACTGAGTCAGCTCTTCGAATCAGGTGGCCAAAGTATTGGAGTTTCAGTTTCAGCATTAGTCCTTCCAACAAATATTCAGGACTGATTTCNTTTCCTTTGTTGTGCAGAAGCTTTTAATTTTAATTAGATCCCATTTGTTTATTTTTGCTTTTATTTCCAGTATTCTGGGAGGTGGATCATTAAGGATCCTACTGTGATTTATGTCGGAGAGTGTTTTGCCTATGTTCTCCTCTAGGAGTTTTATAGTTTCTGGTCTTACATTTAGGTCTTTAATCCATTTTGAGTTTATTTTTGTGTGTGGTGTTAGAAAGTGGTCTAGTTTCATTTTTTTACAAGTGGTTGACCAGTTTTCCCAGCACCACTTATTAAAGAGATTGTCTTTACTCCATTGTATATTCTTGCCTCCTTTGTCGAAGATAAGGTGTCCATAGGTGTGTGGTGTTGTGTTGGTTTCTGCCATACATCAACATGAATCAGTCATAAGCGCACATATGTCCCCTCCCTATGGAACCTCCTTCCCACCTCTCACCCCATCCCAACCCTCTAGGTTGTCACAGAGCCTGTTTGAGTTCCCTGTGTCATACACCAAATTCCCACTAGCTATCTATTTTACATACAGTAATGTGTATGTTTTTCTGCTGCTGCTGCTGCTGCTAAGTCACTTCAGTCGTGTCCGACTCTGTGCGACCCCAGAGATGGCAGCCTACCAGGCTCCCCCATCCCTGGGATTCTCCAGACAAGAACACTGGAGTGGGTTGCCATTTCCTTCTCCAGTGCATGAGAGTGAAAAGTGAAAGTGAAGTCGCTCAGTCGTGTCCGACTCCTCGCGACCCCATGGACTGCAGCCTACCAGGCTCCTCCTATTCTCTTAATTTGTCTCACCCTCCCTTCCCCCTTAAGTAGAATATTTTTCAGCTAATATTCTAATGATTTCATGTTATTAGAATCTGAGTTTCTGATGTCTTTAGTTAAAATGTTTTGTGTTTGCAAGTAACTTATGGCTAGAGATGTAGAAAATCAGGCAAGTCTCATCTTCTGTAAAACTAAAAGGACAGGTTTTTTTTCAAAGCATGAGATTATATGGTCTGCCCTGGACACTGCCCCCAAGGTTGAGTATAGTGGACAGCTATTTTTAGTTCATTTTCTCAGTCATTCTATGAGCACTTACCATGGGCTTCAGCACAGTGCTGGATGCAGTGATAGGGAAGCTGTGGTTCCTGTCCCCGTGGGGCTTCCTGTCCTGGGGTAACCACAGTGACGTGTGTTATTACATTCATGCTGGTTGCTGTGGGGGCCCAGAGGAGGAAGGAATAGCCAGGCAAGTGTTCTGGGGGCTCCCCGGGGTGGTGGGAGGAGGGTGACCCTGGCTGAGACTGGATGGATCGGGAGGTACCTTGGGAGGGGAAGGGCAGAGTCAAGCCAGGGCTCTGGGGTTGGAGCACAGGGCAAGGTGAAGGCTGACGGTGGAGGGCGGGTGGCCAGGGAGGCGGAGGCTTGAGTCTGAAGGGAGCAGTCAGAGCCTCAGCTCTGTGCTCAGGGCTGCGGACTGACTGGGGGCCGCTGGGGAGCCAGTGCAGGTGTTTTGACCTGATCATTTGGTAATCACTGGTTCCACCAGTCTGGTAATCCCTGGAGATGGACCGGTTAGTGCTGGCGAGAGCAGCTCTGGGGTGGCAGGCATCAGGGTCACTGAGCCAGCATCTCTCAATGGGGGTGTGTGTGTGCATGAGTGTGTGTGTGTTGTGCATGCAGTGTGTGCGTGCTTGTGCATGCAGTGTGTGCACATGTGCGCACATGGCAGAGTTGTCCCTATCACTGAGGTGGGGAGCAAGGTTGGTGGGGAGAATAAATTTGGTTTGAGGCCTGTGGAATACGAAGAATTCATAGGTTGTTGGATAAATTTGTACATTAGGGGCTTCCCTAGTGACTCAGATGGTAAAGAATCTGCCTGCAATGCAGGAGATCCAGGTTCAATCCCTGGGTCAGGAAGATCCCCTGGAGAAGGATATGGCAACCCACTCCAGGATTCTTGCCTGGGAAATCCCATGGACAGAAGGGTCTGGTGGGTTACAGTCCATGGGGTCGCAGAGTCAGATATGACTGAGTGAATTAACACTTTTCTCACTTTCATAAATTCATTGGAAGTAGGAGATTGGAGTTTGGTGCCCATAATTGCAACTCCGCCCTCACCCCCTGCCGCCGCCTCAGGAGTACCGAACAGAAACATTCCAAAAGGAAAAGGGAGCATACTGAACATTTCTTGTGGGCTTGAGGAGTTTAGAAAGGTAGACAAAAGGAGCATTTGTTATTTATTTTTTCAATTCCAGTTGATATGATTTTAGTGATGTTTAATGGATAAAACCCTGGGCATGCTTTCTTTCTGGCATCAGTCAAATGCTTGAGCTGACTATGCCCCCTGCCATGGGTATGGACAAAAGGTTCTGAAATTAAAATCACAGGGGCTTCCCTGGTGGCTCATTCTGTAAAGAATCTGCCTGCAATGCAGGAAACCTGGGTTCTGTCCCTGGGTCAGGAAGTTCCCCTGGAGGAAGAAATGACAACCCACTCCAGTATTGTTGCCCGAGAAATTCCATGGACAGTGGAGCCTAGTGGGCTACAGTCCATAAGGTCGCAAGAGCTGGATGCGACTCAGTGGCTAAAGCACCACCAGGACCTCAGTTTAATACGTAGCCCAGTGGCTGGCCAGTGCCTGCTGTAGCTACTGCTCTACTGGTGTGGCTTCTCAACTATGCAGAGGGCCTGTGGAAGTTTTATTTTTTTTGTGGTAAGATTAATACATGTTTATTGTAGGAATTTTCAATTGAAAGCTCTAGCAAGCCCCAGAAAAGGGGAAGACAACCAATCATAAGAACCAACCCAATTGTAATATATTGTTATTATTTCTTGCGGTCTTTCTGGTTCATTTCTATGCAGCTGGGCCATTTCATTCAAAGGGTTTAGTGTCGTACATTATAAAGGGAAGGTGTGACCTTTCACAGGATCTGGAAGTTTGGGGCATTGCACATGGGTCCTGACAGTGGCTATGTTCTAGGTGGGGAACAGATCCATATAAGTAGAGGCAAGATGCTTTAATGGTCTAGTGAGTAGGCTCCTTGGGGTGGAGCATAGGTTGAATTTGGGGGAAATTTAAATGGAAAGGAATGATGGCACAGATGATGGAAGTTTTGTTCATCTTAAATTATGTGAGCTTGTCCCCAGTTCTGTTCAAAATCTTCATCCTCCTTTTACCCATTTTGCATCACAAAGCATGATCGCATAAATGATGTAGGGAGACTAGCCTATCAGTGTGACTTGGGGGTGAGGGTGAAGCTGGGAGGGAGTCAATGTATGTAGCTTTAGAGATTTGGGGGGAATCGTTCCTTTTTAAATTTTTGTTTGTTTGTTTCTCCAGGAGAATATGAAAGTATTACTCAGGCTTCTTTGTTTCATCACTTTACTGATTCCTTCTCTGGAGACTGGTGAGTAAAGCATTTCCTTGTGTTCCTGTCCACTAAGAAAATCTGTTACATAGAATACCTGTGGTACCTTCCTTAACAGCATCATTTTTCTTAGCTGTGTCTTTAGATTTCCAGGTCACAGAACTGTATTGCTGGATGCCCTTTCAACATCTTTACTTTTCATTCTCTCGTTTGTCCATTGGGAAGCTGAAGCCCAGGGAGGTTAGGAGCCACAGTCATGAGGCTATTTCAGAGCAAGAGCTGTAATCCATACCACGAACATCTAGTCCATGTTTCTCCCCACTTTGTTGCTGCTTAAAGAGTATACTCTGGGGGTTCCTGGCTTTCATTTGGAAGAGGTGTAAAATGCAGTCTTTATGAACCCACAGCTGACAATTCTTTATTGTCTCCATTTATTCATCTTCACTCTTCCCCTCTCCCTCTCTTACTGCAAATGCATTTAGCCCTACTATGTGCCAGGCTCTGCTGAGGCTACAACCATGAATAATCCAAACAGAAATATCTATCTGCATGGGGTTTACATTCCAGTAATGAACAGAGACAATACCTTCGATAACTAAATATATATTATGTCATATGTTGGTAAGTGTAGAGAGAGAAAAAAAAGGCAGGAAAAGGAAGGTATAAAGTTTTGGCATTGGGGTGGGCAGAAGGTTACATTTTTTTTGATAGTGTGGCCAGGAAAGATCTCATCAAGAAGTTGACCTTTGACTTGACCCTGAAGGCGGGGGTGGAGGGAGCTATATAGACCAGGTTGCGGGTGAGAAATATTCTAGGCAGCCTGTGCCAAGGTCCTGAGGCCAGGAGAACTGGCATGCTCCAGGAACTAAAATCTGCTGTGGCTAGAACAGAGTGAAAGGTGAGGGGTAGGATTTGAGTGATAGAGATTAGGGGAGGGTTGATTGTGTAGAGAACTTAGTAACCTTTATAAGGATCTTGGCTTGTACTCTGAAATGGGAAGACTGTGTAGGTTTCCAGTTTAAACCGAGAGAGGTGATTTTGTTTTGTTTTGTTTTTTTGGTTGCACCCTGTGGCTTGTGGGAACTTAGTTCCCCAACCAAAGATTGAACCCAGGCCCTCTACAGTGAAAGTGTGGAGTCCTAACCACTGGACTGCCAGGAAATTTCTATATTTTACAGGCTCATTCTGGTTCTTATACTGTGAACAGACCATTGGGAGGCAAAGGGAGAAACAGGCCAGTTAGGAGGTGGTTACAGTGGTGTAGGCAAGCTATGAAAGTACGCTATTCAAGAGTGACAAGGAGAATTGAGTTGTCAGAGTCTGGATATACTCTGACGACAGAGTCAAGAGGATTTTCAGATAGAGCGGATGTGGGTGTGAGGGACAGAGGGTTTTAGTCTGAGCACATGCAAAGTGGAGTGGCCATTATGAGAGGGCGAAGGTCACGTGTTCAGACTGGACATGTTAAGGTTGTTGTTGTTCAGTTGCTAAGTTGTGTCCGACTCTTTGTGACCCCATGGACTGCAGCACCCCAGGCTTCCCTGTTCCTTCACCATCTCCCAGAATTTGCTCATACTTATGTGCATCGAGTCGGTGATGCCATCCAACCATTTCATTCTCTGCCACCCTCTTTTCGTGCCCTCAGTCTTTCCCAGCATCAGGGTCTTTTCCAGTGAGTTGGCTGTTCACATCATGTGGCCAGAGTATTGATCATCAGCATCAGCATCAGTCCTTCCAATGAATATTCAGGGTTGGTTTCCTTTAGGACTGACTGTGTTTTATCTCCTTGCTGTCCAAGGGCCTCTCAAGAGTCTTCTCACCACAATAGCTGTCTGTTAGATGTCTACATAGTGATTTGATTAAGCAGTCTGGAGCTAGAGATTGGAGGAATAAAGTTGAAGACCTTGGCAAGCAGCTAGTATTCGAACTCTGAGACTCGATGGGGAGTGAGAAAAGAACAGAGCACCAAAGAGTGAACTCCGCAGCTCTCCAAGAATGAGTGGTCAGGCTCCCACTCATCCAAGAGCCAGTGACAGACTGGCCAGAAATGTAGGAGAGCCAGACAATGTCCTGGAAGCCAAGTGAAGAACCTATTTCAAGGATGAGGATAACACGTGTCCAGTACAATGGATGGCGTCACTGACTCAAGGGACATGAATTTGAGCAAACTCCAGGAGACAGTGAAGGACTGGGAGGCCTGGTATGCTGCAGACCATGGGGTTGCAGACTCAGACAGGACTGAGTGACTGAACAATAGCAGCAATGCAGATGTGTTAAGTAAGATGATGTTTCAAAGTCATTGATTTGGCAACTTAAAAGTCATAGGTGACTTGGTCAGAACAGTTTTGGTGGATTGGTGGGGCAAACCCCAGATAAACAGGAGAGCGTGTTGAGCTGAGTTCTTAAGGCTTATTCTTTTATCACTGTTAATTGTTATTGCTACTGCTATTCCTAGGAGTGAAATACTTACCAGTCCTGGCTCAGTGCAGGTACCATGCTGAGCGCCTGGCCACTTTTGTTTCAATACTGTTTTTAAGCAGCTTTAAAGGAGGTTATAATAGGCTCACGTTTAAGGTATTCAATTTGATGTGTTGGCATACATATCCACCCATGAAACTATCACAATCCCAGATAATATTGAAATGAGTATAAATTGGTTTAGAGAGATTGGATTACTTAACAGTATTGATCAAAGAATGAAGTATAGATGTCTTCATTGTCATCGATCTCTTAACATTTACTTAAATAAATTTAATCTTTATAAATTTATTTTGTAATTTTCATTGGATTGGTCTGACACATCTTTTGTCAGATTTATCCCTAATTATTCATATCTATTGAGGCTATGATAAAAGGTATTTTCAAAAATCCAGTTTCTAATTGTTTTGATAATATAAACTCATTCCTATTTGCATATTCACTTTATATCCTACAACTGAGGAACCCCTCTAGATCTTTTGTAGATTTCTTTGCATATTAAAGATTTCATAGCATATTCTACATAGATAATCACGTCATGTGCAAATAGACATTTTATTTTCTCCTTCAATCTTAATGCCATTTCTTTTTCTTGCCCTAAATACACTAATTAGGTCTTCTAATACAATGTTGAATAAAAGTGGTTAGTAGACATTCTTACGTTCTTGCTAATCTTATGTATGATAGCCATAAGTTTCTTATAGCTGTCCTCTATTAGGTTTAGGAAGTTCCCACCTATTTCTAGTTTTGTTTGTTGCTGTTTTTCTTGGATAAGGACCCAACTTTGCATTCCTAGCATGTTATGTACCTCGCAATGCACTGTTGGTTTTTAATATACTGTAGGATTCGATTTGCTAAGATTTTAAAAAATTTTTTGCATCTGTATTCTATGAAGAATGGTTTGTGGTTTTCCTGTAATGTCTTTGGTTTGGGAATTAGAATAATACTTATTTGACAGAGTGAATTGGGAAGTATTTCTGACTCTTCAATTTTCTGAAAGAGTTTGTGTAAAATTGGTGTTTTCCTTCTATGAATATACCAGTGAAGCCATCTAGGCTTGAGATTTTGTTGTTCTTATTGTTGGGTTTTTTCCTTAAATTTTTTTTTAATTAAAATATAGTTGATTTACAATATTCTGAAAGAACTAGCTTTTGATATCTTTGATTTTTCTCTCTTGTTTTTCTTTTTTATTTCATTGATTTTCTCTTGGAGCCATATCATTTACTATCTTATGCTTACATAGGTTTTAATTTTTTCTGATTTATTAAGTAGAAACTGAAGTTATTAATTTGAGATCTTTTTTCTTACAGAGGTATTTAATGCTATTGACTTTCCTCTAGATATTTTTTTCCTTTGCATGACACAAGTGTTGATATATTTTATCATTCAGATAAAAATGCTTTCTAATTTCCTCTTATTTCTTCTTTGATGCATGGGTTATTTAGAAAATTTTTTTAAGGTTTTAAACACATCAGTGAATTCCTAGATATTTTTCTGTTATTGATTTCTAATTTAATTCATAGAACATACTTTGAACTCTTTTCAGTTTGTTAACTGTTGGGTTATGAAGAAGAATATGGTTTATCTTGATAAGTTTTCTTGTGTGCAATTAAAAAGACTGTGTATTTGGTTGTTGGGTAAGATTTTCTGTAAACACTAATTATGCCAGATTGGCTGATAGTATGGTTCAAATCTTCTTCTACATCATTGCTGATTTTCTAATTGTTCTACTTGTTCTGTCAGTTACTGTGAGTAGTGTTGAAATCTCTTGACTCTAATTGTAGGTTTCTCTATTTCTTTTTGCAATTCTATCAGTTTTTGCTTTATGAATTTTGAAACACTGTCAATAGGTGAATAAATGTCTAAAATTACCATGTACCTCTTGACAAATGACGCCTTTGTCGTAATTAAATGACTTTTTACCCCTGGAAATATGCTTTAGTGTAAAATCTACTTTGATAATAATGTAGTAACCATTCAAATCTTCTTTTAATTAACATAATATTTCTCTCCCCTCTCTGCTTTTACTTTTAAGGTGTTTTCACACTTAAAATGTGTATATGTGTGGGTTTGTGTGTATGTTAGCATATAGGAGGATCCTTTTTTTAAATCAAATCTGACTATCTCTGCCTTTCAATTGGGTTACTTGTGAAAAAAATGTAAAAGGATTATTAGTATATTTGGGTATTAAGAGTTTGTGATTTTATTTTCTCCTTGTACTATTATTACTTTGTTATCTTTTCTCTCTTTTTTTTTGCTGAATTTTGGATAAATTGAGAATTTTCATGATTTATTTTATCTTCTGTGTTGGCTTATAATAACTTTAAAAAAATAGCTGCCCTAGTGCTTATGGTATCCATCTTAACTTATCAAAAATGGCAACCCACTCCAGTACTCTTGCCTGGAAAATCCCATGGACGGAGGAGCCTGGTTGGCTACTGTCCATGGGGTCGCAAACAGTCAGACATGACTGAGCGACTTCACTTAAGCAACTTTTATATACCTTCAAATGATTGTACCAGTTCACAAATATATAAAAAACCTAGAATACATCCACTTCCTTCTCGAACTTTGCCCCATTGTTACCATGCATGTTACGTCTTCAGATGTTATACGTCTCACAATCATGGTTTTTGCTTTAAACATTTAATTATCTTTCAGTACAGTTTAGTTGCTCAGTCGTGTCCGACTCTGCAACCCCATGGACTGACTGCAGCCCGCCAGGCTTCCCTGTCCATCACCAGCTCCTGGAGCCTGCTCAAAGTCATGTCCATAGAGTCGGTGATGCCATCCAACCATCTCATCTTCTGTTGTCCCCTTCTCTTCCTGCCTTCAATCTTTCCCAGCATCAGAGGCTTTTCCAATGAATCAGTTCTTTGCATCAGGTAACCAAAGTATTGGAGCTTTNTGATGCCATCCAACCATCTCATCTTCTGTTGTCCCCTTCTCTTCCTGCCTTCAATCTTTCCCAGCATCAGAGGCTTTTCCAATGAATCAGTTCTTTGCATCAGGTAACCAAAGTATTGGAGCTTTGGCTTCAGCATCAGTCCTTCCAATGAATATTCAGGACTGATTTCCTTTTGGATGGAAAAGTTTGATCTCCTTGCAGTCCCAGAGACTCTCAAGGGTCTTCTCCAACAGCACAGTTCAAAAGCGTCAGTTTTTCAGTGCTCAACTTTCTTTATGGTCCATCTCTCACACCCATATGTGACTATTGGAAAAACCATAGCTTTGACTATATGGACCTTTGTTGGTATAATGTCTGTGCTTTTTAATATGCTGTCTAGGTTGGTCATAGGTTGCTGTCTAGGTTGCTTCCAAGGAGCAAACATCTTTTAATTTCATGGCTGCAGTGACCATCTGCAGTGATTTTGGAGCCCAAGAAAATAAAGTCTGTCACTGTTTCCATTGTTTCCCCATCTATTTGCCATGAAGTGATCTTTAGTTATCTTGGCAAAACCAATACAATATTGTAAAGTAAAATAAAGTTAAAATTAAAAAAATAAATAAAATGNGAGCCCAAGAAAATAAAGTCTGTCACTGTTTCCATTGTTTCCCCATCTATTTGCCATGAAGTGATCTTTAGTTATCTTGGCAAAACCAATACAATATTGTAAAGTAAAATAAAGTTAAAATTAAAAAAATAAATAAAATGAAAAACTCTTAATGACTACATATGTAGTAAATATTTCTGGGGCTATTTATTCCTTTATGTAGATTAATTTTTTTTTTCATCTGATACTATTTTTCTTTCTTTCTAAAGGACCTCCTTACATTTTTTTGTCAGTACAAGTGTGCTGGTGATAGTTTATATATATCTGTGAAAATAAATATTAAAAAAGTAATATTTGAAAAGTATGAGAAAGTATTTTGCCTTTATTTCTTTATTTTGCCTCTATTTCTGCCTCTGTAATTTATTCAAGCAAGATAATCAGTGAATACAAAAATAATGGAGTGAAAAGTATTTATAGACTATGCACATAATCTCAAAATATCACCTTTCAAATTGCTTATTAATTGAAAAGAGACCCTGTATAGTTGAAAGACATGGAGGATAAAATTTAGCTGGATGATCCAATTTTGCATCACTGAAAATGGAGCATACTGATATTATGTGTTTTCTGTGATGACAGAATAGGGATGAATATTATTAACCAGGTATTACCAATTGTCTGACTTGAATTTTAGTGTTGCCTCTATTTCTGAAAGATACTTTCCCTGGATGTAGAATTCTAGGTAGATGATTTTTTTTTTCCTTTTAGTACTTATCTTTATTCTTTTCTCTCTGGCTTGTATTGTTTCTGTTAAGAAGGCTGCATCATTTTTGTCTTCCGTGGTGTGGTTTTCTTCATGTTTCTTTGGCTTGGGGATCATTGTGACGTTGGGGTCTGCAGGTATGTCATTTTCATAAAATCCTGAAAATTTTCAACTTGTATTTTTTCAAAGACTTTTCCTGTTCCAGGGAGACAGGCCCTCTCCTGCCTTTCAGGGATGCATGTTACATGAACTGTAGTCCTCCAGAACTCACTCCTCCTCTGGGTGCAGCTGTAACCTCTTTGGTATCCTGCCCTCCGGCCTCTTGGTTTACCTGGATCCCCAGGTCCATCTCCTCAGCTCAAGAAGGAACACTGGGTCTTGCCTACTTTCCTTCCTGCACTTCCACAGTTTA
Source organism: Neotragus pygmaeus (assembly GCA_006410875.1). Lineage (NCBI taxonomy): Eukaryota > Metazoa > Chordata > Mammalia > Artiodactyla > Bovidae > Neotragus > Neotragus pygmaeus. The sequence continues at coordinate 1,525,664 of SJYV01053126.1, forward strand.
GAATCCCCCTCTACACAGTACTCTGGGGAAACTCTACAGTTCCCCTCCTTCTGTGTCCTGACTTTGTGGTATTTCTGTCCTTTGTTCCCTGACAGTCAATGTCTTGAACATTGTTGTTTCATATACTTTGTCCATTTTTTTAGCTGTTCAGGTGGGAGGGCAAATTACGGTTATTTTATCTTTTTACTGAGACAGCTATATAGAGGGGATGAGAGAGGTTAAATAACTTGCTCAGGGACACAGGTAGTAAGTGACTAGAAATCTTTCAGACTTCCAAGATAATTCTCCTAACTGTCAGGTTTTTAACACTCTCCTGTATAACACAAAGAAAGGCAATGCCAAAGAATGCTCGAACTACCGCACAACTGCACTCATCTCACATGCTAGTAAAGTAATGCTCAAAATTTTCCAAGCCAGGTTTCAGCAATACGTGAACCGTGACATTCCAGATGTTCAAGCTGGTTTTAGAAAAGGCAGAGGACCCAGAGATCAAATTGCCAACATCCACTGAATCATCAGAAAAAGCACTCATCTCNTGAAGAAAGCTGAGCACCGAAGAATTGATGCTTTTGAACTGTGATGTTGGAGAAGACTCTTGAGAGTCCCTTGGATTGCAAGGAGATCAGCCCTGGATGTTCATTGGAGGGAATGATGCTAAAGCTGAAACTCCAGTGCTTTGGCCACCTCATGTGAAGAGTTGACTCATAGGAGAAGACCCTGATGCTTGGAGGGATTGGGGGCAGGAGGAGAAGGGGAGGACAGAGGATGAGATGGCTGGATGGCATCACTTTCTCAATGGGCGTGAGTCTGAGTGAACTCCGGGGGTTGATGATGGATGGGGATGCCTGGCGTGCTGCATTTCATGGGGTCGCAAAGAGTCAGACATGACTGAGCGACTGAACTGAACTCACACTCCTCTGTATAACACAAATTAATATATTTAATAACTGGTGTTTTTATTTAGACATTCCATGAAGAAATGTTGACACGTTTCTTACAGAAATGACTTTCCTTTTCTCCTTTTTTAAGATAAATGTGAGGAACATGAAGAGAAAATTACATTAGTTTCACCCGCACATGAAATTGATGCTCGTTCATGTCCTCTCATCACAAGTGTACACAAAGAGCCTGTAACTTGGTATAAAAATGACAGCACGACAGCTATATCTAGAGAAAGAGGATCCAGGATTCATCAGCACAAAGACAAGCTCTGGTTTGTTCCTGCTGAAGTGGAGGATTCGGGAGCTTACTATTGCTCAGTGAGGTAAGCAAGTGATAAGTACATTACAAACATGTTTTGTCTGTACGTGCAATACTTCAGGACAGAAAAGTTTTTTTTAATGAATCTATTTTTATTTATTTTAGAAATTCAACTTACTGCCTCAAAATTAAAATAGTGATAGAGTTTGTGCAGCATGAGGCTAACTTGTGTTACAATGAAAGAACTGTGTTTACCCAGAGACTACCGACCGCAGGAGATGGACAACTTGTATGTCCTTACTTGGATTTTTTAAAAGATGAAAACAATGAGTTACCCCAAGTACAGTGGTATAAGGTAATTTTGTATTACATATGGCTTTTTACTTCTCTAGCAAATAAAACAGTTTGATCTCATAGACGATAGGATAAATCCGCAAAGTACTTTTTCATTTGGCAGATTATTTGCTTTTGGGTGGTGAAACTTAATAGAACATTTTAAAAGTTTTATGATTGTATGTGTTTAATTTGCAGCTTAACTAAAAATTTACTTTCTGTCACTTTTGTTTAATAGGGTACAGCTGAGAAAAGTACAGTGGGCATATAAGATGTTTAAAGATAAGGATGATTATAAAGTTAGGGTTTTTTAAAGTTACTTTGTTACAAAGTATATTATTTCATGTTTTATTATAAATATTAAGTGGTCCTTAGATAACTTTAGTGGTTTCTATAACTGAAAAGTGATCAGCTAGCACTGCATGGCATACATCATATTCTGGTATCTTTGATCTACCTGGCTTGTTGGAGCTTACATGGATAATCATTTTTTTAGAGGTTTAAAAATACAAAATAATATCAGTGAAGAATGGAAGTATATCATTACTAAGAAACTGTAGTTAGCATTCTTTCCTCATTTTTTTCTTACAAAATAGATTTGTCTTCAGTTGTCTTCAAAGCGCAAGACTCATAGGCATAAAAATGTAATATCCTGGGAATATAATTATGACTTTGAAAAAAAAAAGCAAAATTAAAACTTCTGTGCAAGGACCTTTCTATTCACATACACATGACTTTGTGTTCTAGTCTGTTAGTCACGTCTGACTCTTTGCGACCCCAGCATAAAAATGTAATATCCTGGGAATGTAATTATGATTTGCCAAAAAAGCAAAATTAAAACTTCTGTGCAAGGACCTTTCTATTCACACATACATGACTGTGTGTTCTAGTCCGTTGGTCATATCTGACTCTTTGCAACCCAATGGACAGTAGCCCACCAGGCTTCTCTGTCCATAGTGTTTCCCAGGCAAGAACTTTGGAGTGGGTTGCCCTTACATGAATGTAACTATGACTAATTGCTTTTCAATGCTTCCTTTCCCCCTGTCTAGGACTGCAAACCTCTACTTCTTGACAATGTAAACTTTGCTGGAGTAACAAATAAGCTGATCATCTCGAATGTGGACACAGCACACGGTGGCCACTACATGTGTCTTGCATTGTGCACACACTTGGGAAAGCAGTACCGTGTCTCCCGGGCGATCAAGCTCATTACTCTGGGTGAGTCACACTGCAGTCCTAGGAGCTGACACCCGGGAAGGCCCAGAGACGGGAGCAACATCACCTTCACTGTCTACAGAGGGACTAAGTCCAAGAGAAGCTCGATGACTTGCTGGAGGTCACCTGGCTTTAGTGTTTGTTGCTATATGCCAGTTAAGTGTTTTCATTCCTGTTTCAGATGCAGTGCTGATTAAACAGATGGGATGAGCTGAGTTTTCCAGCTGAACTAGGAGGCTTGTTTTGGGGCGTGGCTAAAGATGGTTCTCTAGAGGCTTCAGGGACTCCTCTGGCTAGTACTGGGAAAGGACAGTCCTGAGACCTCTCACCTGAGGAGTCTGGGTGTCTAGTAGTTGTTGATGGACCCTAACGGACCTTGAAATAAGTTACACTTTTTCAAAAACATCTTTTTATTTTGTATTGGAGTACAGCTAATTAACAACACTGTGTAGTTTCAGGTGCACAGCAAAGGGGCTAAGCCACACATAGACGTGGATCCATTCTCCCCCAGACTCCCCTCCAGGCTGCCTCATGACCCTGAGCAGAGGCCCCTGTGGTATACAGTGGGCACTGTCAGTTATCCGCTGTAAATACAGCAGTGTGTACACGTCCATCCCAAACGCCCTAACTATCCCTCCCTGCACCCTTCGCCGCTGGTAACCCTAAGTTGATTCTCTAAGTCCCCACAGGGCTTCTCTGATTTCCTCAGTCTGCACAAGCCACTCTTAAAATCAGTAAATGACTCTTCATAGTTAAAAATTAATCAGTCCACAGTATGGTGAGTACTCTGCTAGGGTCAGTGAGGGAAGACCACAGTGGTGACAGCAAATATATATTTTCTATATATAGTTGGTTGTCCATTTTAAATATATCCGTTCCCCTGTCCTCCCTCTTGGTGACCATAAGTTCATTCTCTAAGTCTCTGAGTCTCTTTCTGTTTTGTAAGTTCCTTTGTGTCATTTCTTTTAGCTTGATGGGGGGATGTCATACGATATTTCCCCTTTACCGTCTGACTGAGTTCCCTCAGCAGGACAATCTCTAGGTGCATCCATGTTACTGAAAATGGCATCATGTCATTCTTTCTAATGGTGTGTAGTATTCCACTGAATACATGTACCACAGCTTCTTTATCCAGGGAATAAGCTCCACTCTTGTCAGCTCTTTGTTAACCCAGTCACGTAACTTCTCTGAGCCGGCTTCCTCCTCTGTAAGCAGATTCAAGCTTCCAAGGTTGTTGTGAACTGTGTTGTTGATCAAGCGAGCTCAGAGTCGTGGGCCTGGTGCCCGACAGCTGAGAGATGAATAGGTGCATGCCAGTTTTTCTTGTTAGTTATCCTAAAGCTGCGATTCACCATATTTCACATTAAAAACTATTTTTAAACAAAATAGAACAAGTGCACCTTTATAAGTTACCCGGAGAGGGGCAGAATGTTCCACCTTTCTCCCAATACTAGAATTTCCTAAGCTTTCAGTAATGTATGAAGGGGTTATTCCCATGAACTTATGGTTACCAGAGGGAAAGAACGGGGGGTAGGGATAGTTAGGGAGTTTGGGAAGGACATATACACACTGCTATATTTTAAATGGATAACCAGCAAGAACCTACTGCATAGCACAGGGAACTCTGCTCAATGTTATGTGGCAGCCTGGATGGGAGGGGAGTTTGGGGGAGAATGGATACATGTGTATGTATGGCTGAGTCTCTTTGCTGTCTACCTGAAACAATCACAACACTGTTAATCAGCTTTACTCTGATATGAAACAGAAAGTTAAATTTATCAAACTGTTTACAAAAAAAAAAAGAGTGAAGTTACTCTAACCAGGACTTTGAAAAGTTAAAGCAGTCACTGTTAGTAATTATTCTGGGACAACAGGCCTAATAGGGACTATCGCAGGTAAACCCAGATGATCACTTTTCAGATAGCTGTGTTTTCTCAATTCTACAACTATTTATTTTTTCCATAGGTTAATTGTGTTGTCTCAAAACTGATTCCTTGCCTACATCCTACAAGTATCAGTGACTCCTAAATTTCAGGAGTCCTGAGTCACAACCATCCTTAGCAGCATTTTCCTGGTGCTGTGTATCTCCAGTTTGTGTTGCTTGGGGTAGTGCAGCCAGACCAGCCGACCAGATTTGAGGGAAAACAGGGTACTACAGCATTTTAAGAATTCAAATGGGTTTTAACTACTTTCAGACATCTTTTCTGATCCCTTATGTAGAAATAATATAATCAGGGGTGGGGTTCTATTTTGTTTCTCTTCTAACGGTGGATTTATAAATATTTATTGGGCATTTCCTATCTTCCAGGCACTTTCTAGGTATACATTAGGGAACAAGAGAGATAATATCCTGCGCTGATGGAGCTAACAATTTTTTTAAGTAGCAGAATGAATACTAGGCATTCAAATTTGGAGTTTCTCAGGTTTGATCCCAGATCAGCTCTTTAAGCCTATCTTCTTGAGAATAAGTGAAGTTGCTCAGTCGTGTCTGTTTGCGGCCCCATGGATGGTAACCTATCAGGCTCCGCGGTCCATGGGATTTTCCAGGCAAGAATACTGGAGTGGGCTGCCATTTCCTTCTCCAGGGGATCTTCCCAACCCAGGGATCAAACCTGGGTCTCCTGCATTGCAGACAGACGCTTTCCCATCTGAGCCACTAAAAGACATTAATTTCTGGAGATTCTTAGTATTTTTCTGCCTACTTTAATAAAGTATGCCGAAATGTGTGGCATTCTTTGATAACCATGGCTTTCACTCTTGGGTTGTTGTGAAAATTACCAAAAAGATGCAAATCTAGCACTGGGTGACTTTCTGGTTAATAAAACTCCATCCAGGGAAGCCACTTTGTTTTCCCTGATTTGCATGAAGAGATGCACTTGTCTGGAGACCCAGGGCCTGGTGGTATTTGTGGTCTTTTTATTTTGTAGCACCAAACTCTGGGTTCAGAAGGGCCAAGGTGTTATGGTTTTGCTGTGGCCTCTGAGTCAGCCTCCTGCCTTCACAAAAGTCCTGGCCCTCTGTTTCCTGCTGTGCATACTTTGGCCCCTAGAGGCGGATGCTGTGTTGTATATATTAATATTTGGTATATTTTGCCAAGTGTTGTCATCTTTGGAGATTCGAATCTACAAGAGACCTCATGGGTGTTTTTCTTTCAGAGAAATCCAGAAACACAATACCTGAGATTGTGAGTCCAGCTAATGAGACAATGGAAGTGGTCTTGGGTAAGTGGGCTACAATCAGAATATGCTGAAATCAGTATTTTTTTGAACTAGAGAGTAAGATAAACTGTACCTTTACTGCACACAACCCAAGCTGTTTACTCCATGTATCTAAAGTTAGAAAGTGGCACAGGTTGTGTCTTGTTTCTTTGGATTTTTTGCCTATTATGGCAAACATCTAGCCACGTCTCATAGACTCAGCGTTACTTTTCTATGGACAGTTACTATTCATGAAGACATCAGCCGAGAAACAAGTTCAGGGACTTGCTTGGTGGTGCAGTGGTTAAGACTTCGCCTTACAATATAAGGTGTGTGGGTTCGATCCCAGGGAGGAGAGCTAAGATCTTACCTGCCTCATGGCCAAAGAACCAGAAGATAATACAGAACCAATATTATAACAAATTCAATAAAGATTTTTTAAAATGCCCCACATTAAAAAAAAAAATCTTAAAATACAAAGACCAAGTTCAACAGGCCTAGGAATAAGAAATGGAATATATTTGGTATAGGATGGATTTCTTTTCCTGAGAGAGTTAAACTTTTAGGTAGAAGACTAAGACTACAGGCCCAGAAGATAAATTAGTCTAGAGAATTATTTTTCCAAGTTAGTGATAATGTTTTATTTCGAGAATAAAGATGTAATACTATAGGCATTCACATCTAAGCTGTGCAATACAGTAGCAGCTGGGCATGTGTGGTTATGTACATAGCCACACTAAATTTAAATTAAGTAAATTTAGTTTAATTGAATATTAGTCCCTCAGTCAAGGGGGGGGGCTGACTGGCTTAGATGTGACTACGTATTAGATAGCACAACTATAGAACGTTTTTGCCAACACTGAAAATTGTTGGAAACCACTGGTCCCAACATAAAAAACAGACTTTTCTTTTGTATCAGAGGATCAAAATTCAGGCTGGCATATAGAATTCTCTTCTGTAATAGTAACTGCATGAAGATAGAGAACAATTGTACAGAGTTTAAAAGCTAAAATGTATGACCTCTGAATTCTGTACTTGGCCAAGTTGTTCTTCATGTTGGAAGGTAATATACAGACATTCATAGATGTAAACAAAGATATGAAAACTTTAAATATTGGCCAGTAGCATACAGAGCAGTGTTTTCAACCTTTTATATCCCCCTTTTTTCTTCCCCTGTAGCACCTATCAGGACATTTTTTTCCCAATCCTCTTTACTTTCTCAGATATTTAATGCCCAGATATGTACTCTGGCACTTTAGAGGACTGCAGACCATTGCAATAGATAAGCTTTTCTTGCTCTCCTCACTAAGAAGCACATTTTTCCCTGTTGAGAAGGCATGCTCTGGGAATGTGTACTTAAGAGTGCTCTCTAAAACCTAGATTTGATCTACAGATCTAAAAATAATAACTGCATTCATTTCAGTCTCTCCTTTGTGTCTGATTCTTTGTGACCCCATGGGCAGCATGCCAGGCTTCCCTGTCCATCACCAACTCCTGGAGGTCACTCGAACTCATGTCCATCGAGTCAGTGATGCCATCCAACCATCTCATCCTCTGTCGTCCCCTTCTCCTCCCTCCTATATTACATTAGAAATAATTATTTTAATATATCACACTGATCAGAGGCCCCGTCACCACAGCACAAGGTTATGCTATAGTCAGGCTTTTATTTGAAAAGATTTCACATTAATTACCAATAAAATAACTTAGAAAAATAGGAACTGAGGGATACTTTCTGCACTTGATTTGCGACCCCATGGACTGTAGCCTGCCAATCTCCTCTGTCCATGGGATTTCTCAGGCAGGAATACTTGAGTGGGTTGCCATTTCCTTCTCCAGAGGATCTTCCCAACCCAGGGATCAAACCTGTGTGTCCTACTTGGCAGGCAGCTTCTTTACCACTGAGCCACCCAGGAAGCCCTCTGCACTTGATAAATAACATTAATTCAAACCAGTCATCACCAGCATTTTTAATTGTGAAACACTATAGTGTTCAGCCTTATACAGGTCTCCACTTTCTTATTGAAGTCAAAAGTGAGACTAAGCTGCCCACATGAACAGTTAACTGTTACTTGTAACAATTACTGTAACAATTAAAGATTACTTAACTTGTTCCAGAAGTGCCCACTAATGCAAAGATTAAAGAACCAAGGCTTGCTGACTGTAGGGGAGAAAAGAACTTTGTCTTCCGATTGTACAATTACATTCCTATAAATTTCAAGAGAACTGGAGAAAGTTAGAATAATTATTGTATTAACTGGCCAGATATAAAATTAATATACTATAGTATTAGACTTTAGCAAAAACCAGCAAGTAAACATAACAAGAAAAGAGATCCTATTGCAACAGAGCTGTCTATAAAGTATCTTAGCAAAATCTTTAGAAAATATATTGGATTTATAAGGGAGAAAAAAGCCATCCAAACAAAAAAAAGTCCCCCCCCAAACTCTGACTTATAAACCTCAAGAAATTGAAGATAACATTTCATAATGAACATGTACAGGCATGTTCATTGGTATATCAATCATAATTAAAAATTAGGAAATTATGTCAGAAGATATTAAGGAGAGGCGGCAACAATACACATTAGAACTGTACAAAAAAGATCTTCATGACCTTGATAATCATGATGGTGTGATCACTCATCTAGAGCCAGACATCCTGGAATGTGAAGTCAAGTGGGCCTTAGAAAGCATCACTATGAACAAAGCTAGTGGAGGTGATGGCATTCCAGTTGAGCTATTTCAAATCCTGAAAGATGATGCTATGAAAGTGCTGCAGTCAATATTCCAGCAAATTTGGAAAACTCAGCAGTGGCCACAGGACTGGAAAAGGTCAGTTTTCATTGCAATCCCGAAGAAAGGCCATGCCAAAGAATGCTCAAACTACCACACAATTGTGCTCATCTCATATGCTAGTAAGTAATGCTCAAAATCCTCCAAGCCAGGCTTCAGCAATACGTGAACCGAGAACTTCCTGATGTTCAAGCTNGGCATCACGGACTTGATGGAGGTGAGTCTGAGTGAACTCCAGGAGTTGGTGATGGACAGGGAGGCCTGGCGTACTGCAATTCATGTGGTCACAAAGAGTCAGACACGACTGAGTGACTGAACTGAATTGAACAGGAAAGGAGCTTGTCGTAATATGTCTGTATGATGGAATAGTAAACTGCATTGAAATAGCCTGTTTTGGAAGGCTGATTATGTGAGCCGAAATTCTTAATAGTCAGAGTAGATGATAATGCCCCATTTTAAAAGCTGCACAGTGCACAGAAAGGTAAGGAGTAAGATACATGAAGTTACTAATCGTGGCCATCTCTCAGTGGTAGATGTAAGAGCAATTTCTTTTCCTTGTTTATTCTTTAAAATTTTTATTCAACACTCATTTGTTAATCTAGATAGACCAGAGTCCATTAATGCTATGATTTGAAAATACATTGCTTTGCAGGATCCTGGCTTCAATTGATCTGTAATGTTACTGGCCGGCTAAGTAACTATGTCTACTGGAAGTGGAATGGGTCAGTGATTAGTACATATACTCCTGTGCTAGTGGAAGACTTTATCACGTAAGTATGCCAAGAGTCAGTTGTGCCCTAGACAAACTGTGGTATTAAATTCCAAGGGTAGCATGGGTTGGCTTCTCTGATGGCTCACTTGTAAAGAATCTGCCTACAGTGCAGAAGATGCAGGTTCAATCCTTGGATTGAGAACATTCCCTGGAGGAGGAAGTAGCAACTCACTCCAGTGTTCTTGCCAGGAAATCCCATGGATGGGGAGCCCGGGGGGCTACAGTCCATGGGTTCGTAAAGAGTTGGACATGACTGAGTGGCTAAATAACAAAGCAAGGGTTAGTACCAAGGATGAGTGGCCATTGTGCTTAGTTGCTGTGACCCTGGGGACTGTACCCCACCAGGCTCCTCTGTTCATGGGATTTTCCAGGCAAGAATACTGGAGTGGTTTGCCATTTCCTTCTCCAAGTGGTCTTTGGTTGACCCTTGAGTTTTGTTAAGCTAAGTAGGATTCATAAGATCTTGTACAATACAGGTGAACTACGTGTTATTATGGTACCAATTCCAGACCACTTGGAAGGCTTTCTCTTAAATTCAGTTAAAAATTGAAACATTCCAATGATGCAATCATCCTGAATTTCACTTCACGTCATTTCATTTTTAAAGTAGTTTAGAGAAGACTCGTGAAATGTAACCAAGAATTAAAGCACGCCCCTGCTCAAGTCTCTGATGGCTTCCTGTCACTTCTCCAGGGAGAAACTCCCAACCCTTAGCATCACCTGGGAACCTTGCCCACCTGTCTCGATCTACTCTTATTTCATATATTCCCTGTGTCCCATGGAGCCCAGAATGCCTGTCTCCCCATTTTTCTTTTTGGAAGCTGGTCATTTTGATTTGATTTCTCTCTGCTAGTAAGTGGTCCCAGAGCTATCAAATATCAGATCAGTGTGCTGCTTTCAGCCTTATTCTTACACCTGTGCTTTAGGCTGGCAATTCTTACTGCTGCAGTTTATGCGACAAAGAGATAAACCAGGTAAATGTATTGTTTCTATAATTGATACCATCTATACGATTTTACTTACTCTTTTGAACAGAGTGGAGAATCCTTTAAACAGAAGAAGGAGTACAGTCCTCGCACGGCTTAATATTTCGGCAGTGGAAAGTAAATTTTTCCTGCATCCATTTACCTGTTTAGCCAAGAATACAGAAGGAATAAGCACAGCATATGTACAACTAATACATCCAGGTAAACAAGAGAGTCATTTATTTGAAATGCAGTTTTGTTTTCCCATGCTAAGATACCATGACCTTGAAGTTTGCCATGCCATTTCCTCTGCCCACAATGCTCTTAGATTCCTTTTAACCTGGGGATTTCCATTCACTTTACTTCTCAGGTGAACTGTATCTTCTGTGAAGTTTTTTTGTCCTACTTTCCTTCTCTTAAAGCATCTCTCTGCCCCCAAAGATAAGGTGTTAGGGCCTCAGCTATGTATTTCCATGTCTATCTTACTTAGTTTTCTTTACATGATTGTAAGTTCTATGATAATGCAGACAATTGCTAACCATTCTATTTCCAGAGCTAGTTAGCAACTGAAGTCTGATCGTCAGTTCAGTTCAGTTGCTCAGTTGTGTCTGACTCTTTGCGACCCCGTGGACTACAGCACGCCAGGCCTCCCTGTCCTCCCTGTGACTCCCAGAGCTTACTCAAACTCATGTCCATAGAGTCAGTGATGCCGTCCAACCATCTCATCCTCTGTTGTCCCCTTCTCCTCCTGTGTTCATTCTTTCCCAGCATCAGGGTCTTTTCCAATGAGTCAGGTTTTCATATCAGTTGGCCAAAGTATTAGTTTCATTCAGGACTTATTTCCTTTAGGATGGATTGGTTGGATCGCCTTCTAGTCCAAGGACTCTCAAGAGTCTTCTCCAACACCACAGTTCAAAAGCATCAATTCTTTGGTGCTCAGATTTCTTTATAGTCCAACTCTCACATCCATACATGACTACTGGAAAAACCATAGCTTTGACTAGATGGACCTTTGTTGGCAATGAAATGTCTCTGCGTTTTAATATGCTGTCTAGGTTGGCCATAACTTTTCTTCCAAGGAGTGTCTTTTAATTTCATGGCTGCAATCACCATCTGCAGTGATTTTGGAG
>SJYV01053126.1:1538538-1558486 GCA_006410875.1 Neotragus pygmaeus
TAATTTCATGGCTGCAATCACCATCTGCAGTGATTTTGGAGCCCCCCCAAATAAAGTCTCTCACTGTTTCCATTTTTTTCCCCATCTATTTGCCAGGAAGTAATGGGACAGATGCCATGATCTTAGTTTTTTGAATATTGAGTTTTAAGCCAACCTTTTCACTCTCCTCTTTCACCTTCATCAAGTGGCTCTTTAGTTCTTCACTTTCTGCCATAAGGGTGGTGTTATCTGCATATCTGAAGTTATTGATATCTCTCCCGGCAATCTTGATTCCAGCTTGTGATTCATCCAGCCTGGCATTTCACATGATGTACTCTGCATAGAAGTTAAATAAGCAGGGTGACAATATACAGCCTTGACATGCTCCTTTCCTGATTTGGAACCAGTCTGTTGTTCCATGTCCAGTTCTAACTGTTGCTTCTTGACCTGCATCTTGATCGTCCTAAGTGCCTAGTGAATGTAATTTTAGGTAAACAATTCCATGATGGATGCACAGGGGAAGCCAAAATATCTACTTTCCAGAGAGTATGTCAGAAGTTACTGGTTTTCATACATTGTATAATCAAACACAATATTGACAGTATTTGTGTTCCAGCTCATGGATTCATTTTTCTGTCTCATTTATTCTACCATTGACTCCTTCTAGTATATTTTTCATTGCAGTTATGGTATCCTTCTGCTCTGTTGGGTTGTTAAAACTTCTTGTAACTTCTCACTCGGTACATCCACCCTTTTCCTGAGTAGAACTTTATGATCTTTACGATCAGTATACTGAACTCTTTCTTGGGTAGATTGCCTATCTCCACTTCAGTTAGTTGTTTTTCTAGGTGAAGGGTTTTATCTTGCTCCTTTGTCTGGAATGTATTCCTTTGCCGTCTCATTTTGCGTAGATTTCTATTCGAAGTTTTGTGTATATGGAAGGTTGGTTATGTTTCTTGACCTTGGAAAAGTGGCCTCTATAGGGAACATTCTATTGTCCCATCAGTACACCTCCCTCTCATCACCCAAGGGCCAGGGGCCATGGTCCCAGGGTAGGTTCTGACCTGTTTGCCTACTCAGTTCCACAGGCTGTGAGATGACAGTTTTCTTGTGTCTGCCCTCTGGTGGGTGAGGCTGGCTTAGAGGCTTGTTCAGGCCTCCTGGTGGGTGGAGCTATGTCTTGCCCTCCTGCAGGAAAACAGAGGCAAACACTCTGACATACATCACGGCAATATTGGACTTCCTTGGTGGCTCAGTAGTAAAGAATATGCCTGCAGTGCAGGAGAAGTGAATTTGATCCCTGGGTGGGGAAGATCCCCTGGAGAAGGAAATGGCAACCCACTGCAATATTCTTGCCTGCAGAATCCCATGGATAGAAGGAGCTTGGCAGACTACATACAGTCCATGGGGTCATAGGGGTCAGACATGACTGAGGAATATTATTTCCACCACCACAGCAATATTACTTCTGATCCATTTTCTAGATAAAGTAAATAAAAACAAAGCCAAATGGGACCTAATTAAACTTAAAAGCTTTTGTACAACAAATGAAACTATAAACAAAATGAAAAGACAACTTATAGAATTAGAGAAAATATTTGTAAATAATGTGACTGGAAAGGGATTAATCTCCAGGTATACAATTCAATAACAACAAAAACCCAGTCAAAAAATGGGCAGAAGGCCTAAACAGACATTTTTTTCAAAGAAAACATATAGATGGCCAACAGGCATATGGAAAAATGTTCAACATCAATAATTAATAGAGAAATGCAGATCAGAACTACAATAAACTATCACTTCCCTCTGGTCAGAATGAAAGTGAAAGTCCCTCAGTCGTGTCCAGCTCTTTACGACCCCATGGACTATAAATTCTGTGGAATTCTCCAGGCCAGAATACTGGAATGGGTAGCCATTCCCTTCTCCAGGGAATCTTTTCTCCAGGGGATCTTCCCAACCCAGGGATCGAACCCAGCTCTCCCGCATTGCAGGCAGACTCTTTACCAGCTGAACTCAGGGAGGCCCTACCAAAGGAGAGGGAGAGGGATAAATTAGGAGGTTGAGATTAACATGTACACACTAACATATATATAAAATAGATAACCAACAAGAACCTACTGGATATAGCAAATACTATATACTCAGTATTTTGTAATAACCTATGAGGGAAAGAAAATCTGAAAAAAGTGTATATGTTGTTTAGTTTCTAAATCATGTCCAGATCTTTTGTGATCTTATGGACTGTAGCCAGCCAGGGTCCTCTGGCTGTGGGGTCTTCCAAACTCAGGGATCAAACCTGTGTCTTCTACAGTAGCAGGCAAATTCTTTTCTTCTGAGCCACCAGGGAAGCCAGGAAAAGTGTATACACACACACACACACATATATAAAACTTAATTGCTTTGCTGTTCACCTGAAACAACATTATAAATAAACTATACTTCAAAAAATAAAAAGTTTAAAGTGTGTGAGACATTTTAAGATAATTTATAGTTGAATTAAAATATTTATGAATGTATACATGGAAAAAAATGAAAATAACCTATGGACAAACTATTAGGCTTGTAAATGAATTTAGAAATATCACTAGTGAAAGTTAGTCACTCAGTCATGTCTGACTCTTTGTGACCCTGTGGATTGCAGCTAGCCAGGCTCCTCTACTACCTCTGGAATTCTCCAAGCAAGAATACTGGAGTGGGTTGCTATCTATGTGTATATATAGTATTTCTATGTAATCTTTAAATAGCAACAATGAAGAAATAGAACTTAAGTTTAAAAAAAGAGCATTTATAATAGCATCAAAACTATCAAATACTTAGGAATAAATGCAGCAACAATTGTTCAAAATCTGATACAAACTAAAAATAATTACTGAGATAAAGACCTAATAGATGGAGAGATAAATAACCATAGATTGAAAGACTCAGTATTATACATACTCTAGTTCCCCTCAAATTAATCTGTACATCGAAAGCAGTTCCAATCAAAATCAGCAGTATTTGTGCATGTGTGGGTTTGTGTTTGTGTGGGCATGTTGTTGTGGGTGTGTTTATTCTAAAAGTCATATTGGAAATGTCAAGGGCTCAGAATAGTTAAGGTGGTCTTGAATAAAAACAGTCTGGAAGATTTCCACGTCAGATAAGACCATCTTGTACAAAGCTACAGCTGGGGACTTCCCTGGTGGTCCAGTGGTTAAGAATCTGCCTTGCAATGCAAGGGACATGGGTTGGATCATGGTTGGCGAACCAAGATCCCTCATGCTGTGGAGCAACCAACCCCAAGCACCGCAACTAGGGAGCCTGTGTGCTGCACCTAAGACCTGACACAGCTCAATAAATAAATAAATATTTTAAAAAGCTGCAATAATTGAGTATAAATGTGAACTATCAGTTAGGCCAATCGGACATTAGTCCACCTTGATTTCCACTTCATACCCAGTTTAACTGCAGGTGGGTCAGTGACCTAAATTGGAAAAACAAAATAACCGAGCTTTTAGACTCTCTTTCCTGGTTGTCTCCTTGGCCCCTGATGTTTAGAAGGCTCTTTCTTCTTTCTCTGCCCTGCTCCCCCGTAGCTCTCCACCAGACTCCTCTGCGGTCATCAGCTGAATAACTAGCCTGTGGAGCCGGGAGAATGTGGAGTGTGAAACACTGTCTGGCAGTCCTGCACTCTTCTTTCCTCTCCTCTAGTCTACCACTTTTTCCACCCGACTATCCTACTTTTGTAGAACGTTTTGTAGGCTTCTGAGTGACTTTGACTTTACTCATATTCCTATGGAGTGCTGTATCTTATGGTCTTTGGTGTTTTTTCTATGTTATTGCATACTACTTAAGTGGAAATTAAATACAGTGCACCTTAGTTTTATACAGTATCCATCCTCAATGCCTTTGTAGATTAGTACCCATTAATAGGGGCTTCCCTGCTGGCTCGGTGGGAAAGAATCTGCCCGCAAATGCAAGAGGCGCAGATTCGATCCCTGGGTTGGGAAGATCCCCTGGAGAAGGAAATGGTAACCCACTCCAGTATTTTTACCTGGGAAATCCCATGGACAGAGGAGCCTGGCAGGCTATAGTCCATGGGGTCGCAAAGGAGTCAGTCATGACTTAGCAACTAAATAACAACAACAATAATCCATTAATAAGATACGGTAACGAATGAGTTAATACTGTCTGGAATTTGGACTTACAGGCCGATCCCAAATACGGTTTCTCTGGGTTGGGAATGTTTAATTCGCTGTGCTCAGTTTTTAAGTCCTTTGGATTCTAATGTGTTTTTCCCTCTTCTCTGCTATAGTCCCTGATTTCCAGAAGCCCACAGTTGGTATATTTGTCGTGTTAACATTGGTAATAACATGCTCTGTTTGCATCTACAAAGTCTTCAAGGTTGACATTGTGCTTTGGTACAGAGATTCCTTCTATGATTTCCTCCCGAAAAAAGGTACAGTTTTGTATTCTATGCAGCATTTTTCTGAGAGAGTGGGGGTAGTTAAGAGGGCTTTAATTCAAATTTTAAAATGAAATATGGTCCATACAAAATAACATAATTATACATAATTATAGTTTCATAACTGAATAGACTGAATAGTATTAATATTTTCTAAGTTACTGCTCTGGTGTTCATAATGGTGGGATAGCCTGGCATTTAGAGCATCTGCTTATAAATCCAGTTATTCAGAAGCCACGGTTGAAGACTTGCTCTGTGTAGGTAGCACAGAGATCACCCCATTATCTGCCATAAGATGAAAGAAATGACTCAGTTTGCATGCATCAGGGAAGCATTTTCTGTTTTGTTTAAACCTCAGAAAACAAGCCACTAATATATGGGCTTCCCTGGTGGCTGAGTGGTATAGAATCTGCCTGCCAATGCAGAAGAATGGGTTTGATACCTGGGTTGGGAAGATCCCCTGGAGAAGAAAATGGCAACCCACTCCTGTGTTCTTGCCTGGAGAATCCCACAGACAAAGGAGTCTGGTGGGCTACAGTCCATGGGGTCACAAAAAGAGTCAGACACAACTTAGTGCCTAAACAACAACACTAATACATAAAAGGAAGAGTGGATAGAATTCAGGACTGAGACATTTGAGTAAGATGAGAACAAGGAAATGAAGAGAGTTTCATACTAGGCAGGTAACGAATCTTTCCATATGGGGGACCTTTGAATAATACAAGAACTTTGCAGTGAAACACAATAAAAAGAAACTTGTCAGAGATGAACACTTTAAAAAGACATTATACTTTTTGGTATTGTTGCTGCATACTATTGTACACAAAATTAATAATTCATTATGAAATGCACGATTGTGATATTGACCTTACCAAATCTCATTTTTTCTTTTGGTTCTAAAGCTATTGCATTTTCTCTTTTAGTTTCAGATGGAAAGACATATGATGCATACATACTATGTCCAAAGACCCCTGGGGAAGGGTCCACCTGTAACTCAGATATTTTTGTGTTTAAAGTCATGCCTGAGGTCTTGGAAAAACAGTGTGGCTATAAGTTGTTTATCTGTGGCCGAGATGACTACGTTGGGGAAAGTATGTATAAAGTGGAAAGAAGTAACATCTTGTTTAACTAATTGAATTACTAAAGTTGGGTTTCCTGTCTCTGGAAGACTGCAGCCTGGGTGTACATACTCAACAACTTGAAGAGCCTCTTAAATGGGGCTTCCCTGGTGGCTTGGTGGTAAAGAATCTGCCTACCAATGCAGGAGATGCGAGTTCAATCCCTGGGTCAGGAAGATCCCCTGGAGGAGAGAATGGCAACCCTTTCTAGTATTCTTACCTGGGGAATCCCATGGACAGAGGAGCCTGGTGGGCTTCAGTCCAAAGGGTTAAAAAGAGTCAGACACAACCAAGAGACCAAACAAGAACAGCATAGTGGCACACGATGATTTTCATACTAAATGCAAAGTGTTTACTTTTCTCATAATCCATTGGGGCAACAATTAACTAAATTTTATTTTGTTTCGCAGAACTTAACTAGTTAGATCTAGTAGTTACTTTACAACTGATGGTAAAATAGGAGTGATGTAGATCCAGTGGTTTAAGCAAGAAAGTTTATAAAATTTATTCTTAAAGTACTCCTACTCTGACATGAAATACTCACCTTTTGTGGGTCAGTGTTTGAGCTCTTCTGTAAAATGAGAAACTCCTTCAATTTTAAGGCAAGAAGAAAGAGTATCGGGAGACATAGGTGATGGGGTGGGAAGAACCTTGAGGGGTCTTGGTTCTTGAGGGAAGGGCTATAGGTTGAAAGTTTACTTACTGTGCTGCGTCTCCTGTTTTTCAGGCATTGTTGAGGTTGTTAATGAAAATGTAAAGAAAAGCAGGAGACTGATTATCATTTTGGTCCCAGAAACATCAGGATTCAGCTGGCTGGGGAATTCATCTGAAGAGCAGGTGGCCATGTACAATGCCCTCATTCAGGAAGGAATTAAAGTCGTCCTGCTGGAGCTGGAGGAGATTCCAGACTATGAGAAAATGCCAGAATCCATTAAATTCATTAAGCAGAAGCAGGGGGTCATACGCTGGTCAGGGGATTTTAGAGAGGGGTCGCAGTCTATGAACTCGAGATTCTGGAAGAAGGTCAGGTACCACATGCCAGTCCAGCGGCAGCGGCGTTTATCCAAGCACCAGCTGCTGTCCCCGGCCACTCTGCTGGACTCTAAGGAGAAACGACCCATGGAGGTCCACGTGCCTCTCGGGTAGTGGAGAAGCTTGGCCAAGAGTTCCTTGGTGACTCCTGTCTTTGGGCACTGCAGGCTGGGCCTCACTGACTTGCACAGTCATCCTACATACCTGCTTAGTCCCTTACCCCTGAGGTCACCTGGGACCGGATTAAGGGGGCAGGATGTGGCGGCAGCTGCTCTGTGGCCAGGGCAACTCCAAGCAGAGGGCTTGGGAAGTCCTTTAACAAGGCGCTGGGTGCCCTGTCTGAATGTCTGAACTGCTGAGAAAAGGCGCTGGGCAGCAAACCAGAGGCATGAACATGCAGGTAATAGTCACCATCTACAGACAGATTTAGGAAGTCTCCCAGGGTCTGAGGGCAGGGCTGTGGCCCAGTCTGGGGACAGCGGGCCCTCGAGTGGTTCTCCTGGGCATTGCTACAGGCTGACTGAGACCTGTCCTTCCCAGAGGATGTAGAAGCATTCTTGGAGAACTCTCCATCTGCTTTACGTTTCCCATACCTCTCGACAGACAGCTGGCAGTCACTTTCCAAAGATGGAATTTCATTTCATGGAACCTTTAAAACTGTCATTTCAATGAGCAAAGGAATTCCCCCGACTCTTAAGGGTTTGAAATCACCTTAGCTTTTTGCAGGAGAGAGAGAATTTTGAGAGCAAGAATAACAGAGAAAGGACCCACCTCTTACTGCCTTCCCCCTGCAGTGACCATTTGGTTCCACCTTATTCTTCTGCCTATTCCTGGACTCGTCACTTCTCTGGGAGGTCCACTTCCAAAGTCACCTCCTCCTCTCACTCTGTCACACACACGGCCTACAGATGAAACATCTTTCAACGATGCTCAGATCTCAAAATGCCCTTACTAGACCGCCTCCGTGGGCTCCTCCTGGGTCAGGAGCGAAAGCCCACTTCCGCCCACGAGCATCTCCCCACTGCCCTACGCAGCCAGACACCTCTCAGTCCTGCTCTGCGCACGCCCAGATCGTTCACTTTCACACCTGTCCCCAGCCTCCCCCCTCCTCTGCCTCACCTTCCCGTCTCCTCTGCCCAGAAATCCTCTTTACATTTTCTCTAGCTGACCCAAATTTTACTAAAACTCAAAATTTACTCCAAGTCCCTTTCCCCAGGAAACTGCCCCCTCAGGCACTTGCTCTGTGTCTGTCAGTCTGATTGTACTTATGCTTTCTCTGCGGGAACTTGCTTCTGTCTCCAGCTCCAAGCCCTGTTCTCTGCAGAAAAGGCAGGGGTGTCTCTTGGTTGGCAGTGCCTTCAGAAGAAATTTGCACACGTAACGTAGACTGGTGTAGTGCTTTACTGTTAAAAATGTCCACGGGTTATCTTATTTTTTGAAAACCTCCGTTCAGTTTCCCTTTAACCTTTTCCTTGCAGGCCTTCCCCATTAATTAAATTATACTGCATAATCTGATGGAAATTTTTCTTCTTGGTCAGTGTGAGTGTTTAAGAGAAGTTTGCAAGTATAGTGAAGTATTCCATTTCCAGTTGTTAAAACTGGCTTAGCAGAATTTTTATTTTCCCCCTTCTGCCTCTATTTGCAGTAAAAGAGGGTATTGAGCCATTTTTTAATGAGTTTTTTGATAAATTATATTTGTACTGGTTAATGATTTAAAAAAAAAACAACCTTGTTTGTATAATTCTGCAGCAGATACCAAATATTTTTATATAGAAAGACACCAGATTCATGTACAGCACGTATCATTGATCAATAGACTGTACTTATTTTCCAATAAAATTGTCAAAACCTGGTATTGATTGTTCTTCAAATCTGTTTCTTTGCCGGCTCTCTCCTGAGTTTACCTGCATGCTCCCAGGTCGGGTGGAGAGTGAGGACACCTTCTTCCTGGGGAGGTCAGAGGTCATTAGCTGAGGTCCAACTCCCCTTTGTAGCCTCAGCTGTATTCTGTCTGTTTGCTTGCTCCTAAAATAGATTAAATATGAGTCTTATTAATGTATTACCAGTCCAAAACTCATAGGGGTAACATTTGTATAGACTTTTACATCTTTTTTTTGCTTTTTACAAAAAACTACATTGGAGTATAACCAATTAACAATGTTGTCGTAGTTTTAGGTGGACAGCAAAGGGACTCAGCTGTACATACACATGTATCCATTCTCCCCCAAACTCCCCTCCCCTCCAGGCTGATATGACATTCAGCAGAGTCACTTGTGCTATACAGTAGGTCCTTGTTGATTATCAGTTTTAAATATAGAAGTGTGTACCTGTCCATCCCAAACTCCTTAACTTCCCCCGCCATAAGTTTGTTCTGTAAGTCTGAGTCTGTTTCTGTTCTGTAGTTAAGTTCATTTGTATCATTTCTTTTTAGGTTCCACATATAAGGTATGTCATAACATATTTGTTTTTCTCTGACTTACTTCATATGGTATGACAGTCTCTAGGTCCATCCATGTTACTACAAATGATGTTATTTCATTCTTTTTAATGGCTGAGTACTATTCCATTGTATATATGTACCATATTTTTTTTTTAATCCATTCCTCTTAGACTTACATCTCACAAAAAGTTTTTGTTTTTCTCCTTTGACCCAGGAGCCTAACAAGATCAACAGATTTCATATCCAAATGCGAGCTCTAATGTTCGCAAGCCCTAAGGATCAGGGCGCCTTTCACGGCTGGTCAGTGCCTCTTTCCTCTTACCCTGTAGCTGTTCTAACAAGCAGATGGTGCTGTGAGCACCCGAGAAGGGCAGAGGTGGCGGGTCACCTGACAGTCCACAGGGTCAAGCAGATGGGCTGTCCTCAGGGAATGGGAGCATTGTCGCTAGTAATTCTGTGAATAGACTTGGTTTCTCCAGTCGTATTGAAAACTGCAAATAGAATGGATAAAGCATATAATTGGTGATTGACGCCAAGGGAGGAAGCAAAGCAACGTAAAAGGAATGACAGAGTAGGGAGCACTCA
The DNA here is from genome assembly GCA_006410875.1 of Neotragus pygmaeus. Taxonomy (NCBI): domain Eukaryota; kingdom Metazoa; phylum Chordata; class Mammalia; order Artiodactyla; family Bovidae; genus Neotragus; species Neotragus pygmaeus. Next base: position 1,548,134 of record SJYV01053126.1, read on the forward strand.
GGTGGAGCCCTGAGGTCTGAGACCAAAGTCTGGCTCACCCCCCTCCCAGGGGTTTCTGAGTTGCTCAGGGCCAATGACTGTGTCCCTATGACCCTCTGCCAGCCCCAAACTTTATAGGATGTTTATTGCTCTAAAGAAAGAAGGGGATTACTTTAACACATTCCTGAGGGATTTTTCAACAAAAATTAAAAATACAACAACTTAGGAAAATTGGGTAGTCAGCTATCCAGAAAATTTGCCTAAACAGACCATCTCAGTGGAAGGATTCAGAGAGATTTCACCATATTTTGGTGATTTTTTTTTTTTNAGTCCAAGGGACTCTCAAGAGTCTTCTCCAACACCATAGTTCAAAAGCATCAGTTCTTTGGTGCTCAGCTTTCTTTATGGTCCAACTTTCACATCCACACCTGACTATTGGGAAAAAATAGCTTTAACTAGATGGACCTTCATCGGTAATATCTCTGCTTTTTAATATGCTGTCTAGGTTGGGTCATAGATTTTCTTCCAAGGAGCAAGCATCTTTCAATTTCATGGCTGCATGCTAAGAAGCATAAAACACTAAAAATAAAGTTGAAGATGACTCATAGAAATGAAAAGATATTCCATGCTTTTGGTTTGATACCAGTAATATTTTTTAAATGCCCATATGACCCAAAACAGCCTACAGATTTAGGGCTATCCGTATCATATTCCTTGTGATATTTCACAGAACTAGAACCAATGATTCTAAATTTTATTGGGAACTGTACATGACCCAGAATTGCCAAAGCAATCCTGAGTACCAAGGACACAGCAGGAGGCGTAACCCTCTTAGTAGCCACATATAAATAATCACTGAAATTAGAACCCATATGCACAACATTCAACAAATAGGAACTCAAAAAAGCTTGAGGAGTTAATAATGGACGTCACTCCATAAACTCCCAGAGAAAAAGGTAGGCAAAATGTTCTCTCACAAATGGTGCCATTATATTTTTGTCTCCCAAGGCAATAGAAAAATGAATGAAAACTAAACAAATGGGACCTAATCAAAGTTGTGATCATTAGCACAACAAAGGAAACCCATTTTAAAAATGAAAAAAAAAAAAAAAACCCAACCCATCCAATGGGAAAAAAATTAGTTTCAAACTTGGAGATTAAGACTGATCTCCAAAATACAGAAACAGCTCATTCAGCTCAGCAACAAAAACATTAACAAGCCAATCAAAAAACAGGCAGAATATCTACATACACACTTCCCCAGAGAAGACATCCAGATCGCCAAAAAGCACAGACTAGATGCTCAACATCATTTATTATTAATGACATGTGAATTAAAGCCACAGTGAGGTACCACATGATCAGAATTTCCATAATTAAAACGTCTACAGATAACAAACGTTGCTCTGAGTGTGGGGAACTGTTGCACTGCTGTTGTGCTGTGTTGCACTGTTGTTGAGAACAGAAAGGGGCACTGCCACCATGGAGAACAGTAAGGAGGTCCGTACAAATTCAGTGAGCTTACTCGAAAAGAGAAACAGATACACAGACTCACAGAGCGAGTAGAGACTTACAGATACCAAAGGCAAAAGAGAGGGGTAGGTATGATTTAGGAGTTTTGGTATAATTTAGATACACCACTCTTTACAAAATTAAAAATATATCATCAACAACAACCACAGGTAACTTTACTCTCTATCTGAGAGTCATATTTGAAAAAAGAAAAATAATATATATATGTATAAATAAATCAATAGGCTCTACAAGTGAAAGCACATTGTAATTCAATGCTACTTTATCATCAACACAAATGTTAAGAAGGTAAAATGTTATGTTACGCATATTATACCATAATAAAAATATGAATAAAGCTGAAATGAAATAAAATGGTAGCAAAGTATTAAATAAAATACTTAAAAATTCTATTTTGGATTGATGGCAATAGTAGTTTTAAATGGCCATACTACCTGAAGCAGTCTACAGATTAAATGCAATCCATGTCAAATTCCCTAAGACATTTTTCACAGAAGTAGAACCCAAGATCCTAAAATTTACTCAGAAAATTATATGATGCAGAATTGCCAAAGCAATCCTGAGGACCAAGAACAAAGCAGGAAGCATAACCCTCCCAGACTCCACACAACACTACAGAGTTACAATGTTCAAAACAAGGAGGTCCTGGCACAGAAACAGACCTAAGGGACAGTGGAAAAGAACAGAGACTCTAGGATCAAACCCACACACTATGGTCAATTTGTCTTCCACAGTGGAAGCAAGAATATATTGGGTTAGGCACAAATTGCATTCAGATTTTTCTGTAGATGTTATGAAAAAACTTTTAAGGAAACTTTTGGCCAGCCTAATAAAAGGGGAGGGCTTCCAAGGTGGCTCAGTGGTAAAGAATCTGCCTGCCAGTGGAGGAGACCTGGGTTTGATTCCCCAGGTTGGGAAGATTCCCCAGAGAAGGCAATAGCAACCCACTCCAGTATTCCTGCCTGGGGAATCCCATGGACAGAAGAGCCTTGCGGGCTACAGTCCATAGGGTCGCAAAGAGTAGGACATAACTGAGTGACTAAATCACAACAACAGTACAAGGGTAAGAAGACAGTCTCACGGCAAGTGGTCCTGGGAAAGTCAGAGCCACATGTCAATCACTGCCATTAGAACCCACATGTACACCATTAGGCAAAAAGTAACTCAAAATGACTTGAAGACTTAAGAAACACCACACCATGAACTCCTAGAGAAAAATTAGGCAAAGTGTTTTCTGACAGAAATCATACTGTTTTCTTAGGCAAGTATCCCAAGATGATAGAAAATGAGCCACAGGTACACACATAGGACCTAATTGAGTTTATGACCATTGGCACAGCCAAGGAAACCATATACAAAATAAGGCAACCCACGGGATGGGAGGAGGAAGCGGCAAATGCTGTGATCCACAAGACACTGATCTCAAAAACGTACCAATGACTCACTCACTTCAGTGTCACAGCCCTAGCAACCCAATCAAAAAATGGGCAGAAGATCTGCATAGATATTTCTCCAGAGTAGACCTACAGATGACTGAAGAGCACGGGAAGAGATGCTCAACATCAATAATTTGTTAACAAAATGCAGATGAAAACCACAATGAGGTATCACCACAATGATCAGAATTTCCATAATTAAAATGTCTACTAATAAGAAATGCTGGATAGGATGGCAGAAAAGGCACATGTCTACACTCCTGGGTGTGAATTTAAGTGGTACCACTACTGTGGAGAATGGTAAGGAAGTTCCTTAAAAATTAAATGATCTTATTTACAGAACAAAAAGAGACTTACAGACTCAGAGAAAATAGATTTATGCTTAAGAAGGGAAACTAGTGATGGGTAGGTTAAAATAGGAGTTGAGATTAACATACACACATTACTTATACCCAGTGTATATTCAACAAATAACTAATGTGTATGACAGGGAGCACAAATATCCTAGACAGACTATATGGAGGAGAATCTGAAAAATGATAGATATAAGTCAATTTTATGCATTAAAACTGAATCTAACACAGCATTGTAAATCAACACTTTTCCAATACGAAATAAAATTTGTAAAAATTAAGATCATAAAGGTAAGGTAATGCATATTTATCCACAATATGGAAATTTGAAAAAGTACAGTATAGTAAAAACAAAAACGTCCCATCAGAATGAATATAGTACTGAGGAGTTAACTGGACTGTTGCTGCTGCTGCTGCTAAGTCGCTTCAGTCGTATCCAACTCTGTGTGACCCCATAGATGGCAGACCACCAGGCTCCCCCGTCCCTGGGATTCTCCAGGCAAGAACACTGGAGTGGGTTGCCATTTCCTTCTCTGATGCATGAAAGTAAAAGTGAAAGTGAAGTCGCTCAGTCATGTCCGACCCTCAGCAACCCCATGGACTGCAGCTTTCCAGGCTCCTCTGTCCATGGGATTTTCCAGGCAAGAGTACTGGAGTGGAGTGCCATTGACTAAAGAGGTCAAAGATTTATATGCTGAGAACCATAAAATACTACAAATAAAATGGAAGATGACCAAATAAATGGAAAGATTCCACATGCTTTTGGATTGAGAGCAGTAATATTTTTAAATGGTCATACTACCCAAAGCAATCGATAGATCACATGCAATCTCTGTCAAATTCCCTGTGACATTTTTCACAGAGCTAGAACCTGACCCTTAAATTTATGTGGACGCATACATGACACGCAATTCCCTAACCAATCCTGAGGACCAAAAACAAAGCAGGAGGCAGAACCCTCCCAGACTTGACCCATCACTACAGAGCTACAGAACTCAAAACAAGGGGGGCCTGGCACATTGACCTATGGGGCAATGTACAAGGAGAGAGACCCCAGGCACAAATCCACACGCCTGAGGCCAGTTAATATTCCACAGCGTAATCAAGAATATATGGGGCTGGCCAAAAATTTCACTTGGATTTTTCTGTACAATGCTATGGAAAAACTTGAAGGAACCTATTGTCCAACCCAGTACAAGCAGAAGAAGGCAATCTCCTCAGCAAGCAGTGTTGGGAAAGTTATAGAGTTGCGTCCCAATCACTGAAATTAAAACCCACATGCACATCATTCAACAAAAACTAATTCAATATGGCTTGAAGACTCAAATAAGAGACATCACACCATAAACTCCTAAAGAAAAAAGTAGGCAAAGATTCTCAGAGAGAAATTGCACAATTCTTACCTTAGGGTTAGTCTCCCAAGGCAATAGAAAATGAATCAAAGATATAAAAATGGGACCTAATCAAGCTAACATCATTTTGCACAGCAAAGGAACCATAAACAAAAGGAAAAGACAACCCACGGACGGGACAAAATAATTGCAAATGATGTGATCCACAAGACACTTATCTGGAAATTATAGAACAGTTTGTTCACATCAGTATCAAAACACTAGCAATGCAATTAGAAAGCCACCAGCCCGAAGATCTACATAGACATTTCTCCAGGGTAGACCTACAGATGGCCAAAAATCACAGGAGTGATGATTTGTGTTATTGCATCAACATCAATAATGCTTAACAAAATGCAAATGAAAACCACAATGAAGCATCACTTCTATGCTCAGAATTTCCAGAATTAAAATGTCTACTAATAAAAATATTGGACAGGGTGTGGAGAAAAAGGAACGCTCCTACACTTCTGGTGGGAATGTAAATTGGTATAGCAGTATAGAGAATAGTAATGAGGCTCCTTAAAAATTAAATGGAAAAACCAATACAATATTGTGAAGGAAAAAAAAATTAATAAAAGAAAAAAATTAAATGATCTTATTTACATAACAAAAAGAAATTTAACAAATACAGAGACTGAGAAAACAAACTTATGCTTAAGAAGGGAACTGGTGGTGGGCAGGGATAAGTTAGGAGCTTGAGACTGACATATACACAGTACAAAATATATAATACATATTTAACTAGCACCTAACGTATGGAAAAGGAAACAACTAAATATACTGTATGGCCTCTATGGGAAAAGAATCTGAAAAAAGGATAGATATAAGAAAATTATGGGGCTGTTACAACTGAATCTAACACAGCACATGTAAATAACTTGATTCCAATATAACATAAAAATTCATAAAAATTAAGATCATAAAATTGTTATGAATACTATATCACAATATAGAAATTCAAAAAGTAAATACAATAAAAAACAAAAAAGTCACATCAATATGAGTACAGTACTGAGGAATTAACCTGACAAAGGAGGTCAAAAACTTATATGCTGAGAACCATAAAACAATAAAAATAAAATTGAAGATGACTCAAAGAAATGGAAAAATAACCCAGGCTTTTACATTGATGACAGTAATTTTTAAAAACAGCCATACTGCCCCAAACAATCTATAGATTTAATACAATCACTAATAGATTCCCTGTGACATTTTCACAAAACTAGAACCCCTGTTCCTAAAATTTACTTGGAACCATTCCTGACACAGACTTGCCAAGGCAATTCTGAGGACCAAGAACAAAGCAGGAGGCAGAACCCTTCCAGACTCCATAGAGCACTGCAGAGCTACAGTATTGAAAACAAGGAGGTCCTGGCACAGAAACAGGCCTGTGGGACAATGGCACAGAACACAGACTCCAGGCACAAACCCACACATGTACGGTCAGTTAATCTCTGATGGAGGAACAAGAATACACAATGGGGGAAAGTCTCCACCACAACCAGGGATGAGGAAGTTGGACAGCCACAAACATCACTGAAATCAGAATCCACTCACACACGTACCAAAAAAGAGGAACTGAGGATGGCTAGCGGACTTAAACAGGAGACATCACACCACAAACTCCTAGAGGAAAATGAACGGAAACATACTCTGTCAGAAGTTCTCCCACTGTTTTCTTACATCAGGCTCCCAAGGCAGTAGAAAAATAAACAAACTGGACCTAATCAAATCAATGGTTTTTGTACAACAAAAAGGAAATCAATAATAGAGAATGGGAGAGAATAATTGTAAACAATGTGATCCACAAAGCACTGATCTCCAAAATATACAAAAAGCCCCCTCACCTTAATATCAAAACACTAGCAACCCAACAAAACACCAGATGGAAGACTTACATAGATATTCTCTGGAGAGGACCTTCAGATGGACAGGAAGCACCAGAAAAGATGATCAACATTGATGATTTTTAATCAAAATCAAACTGAGATGTCACAAGAATCAGAATTTCCCTAATTAAAACATCTACAAATAAGAAATGTTTGAGTGGTTGTGAAGAAAAAGAAACTCTCCAACACCGTTGGTGGGAAGACAAAGTGGAGAAGAGTAAGGAAGTTCTTGAAAAATTAAATGAATTTACTTCCCAAACCAAAAGAGACTCACAGACTCAGAGACCGAGAAAACAAACTCAAGTTTAAGAAAGGAGGCAGGTAGCAGGCAGGCATGAATTAGGACTTGGGTTTAAAATATACACACTACTATATGCATAATATATGCTCAGCAAATACCTAATGTATAGAATAGGGAACTCACTAAATATACTGTGTAACCTATATGGGGAAAGAATCTCATAAAGGACAAATAAAAGAATATGTAAATTACTGTGCTGTTACAACTTAATCTAACACAACACTGTAAATCAACTCAACTCTAAAAGCTAAACTTGTAAAAATTAAGATCATACAAGTTATGTTGTACATATCATATCACAATAAAGAAATTTGAAAAAGTACAGTACAATAAAAAGCAAAAAACAGTTGCATCAAAATGTATACATTAGTGAGGAATTGCCAAGGCTGTATATTGTCACCCTGTTTATTTAACATATACAGAGTACATCATGAGAAATGCTGGGCTGGATGGAGCACAAGCTGGAATCAAGATTAACAAGAGAAGTACCAATAACCTCAGATATGCAGATGACACCATCCTTATGGCAGCGAAGAAGAACTAAAGAGCCTCTTGATGAAAGTGGCAAGTGAAAAAGTTGGCTTACAGTTCAACATTCAGAAAACTAAGATTATGGCATCTGGTCCCATCACTTCATGGGAAATAGATAGGGAAACAGTGGAAACAGTGGCTGACTTTATTTTTTGGTCTCCAAGATCACTGCAGATGGTGACTACAGCCATGAAATTAAAAGAAGCTTGCTCCTTGGAAAAAAGTAATGATCAACCTAGACAGCATATTAAGAAGCAGAGACATTTTGCCAACAAAAGTCCATCTAGTCAAAGCTATGACTTTTCCAGTGGTCATGTATGGATGTGAGAGTTGAACTATAAAGAAAGCTGAGTGCTGAAGAATTGATGCTTTTGAAGTGTGGTGTTGGAGAAGACTCTTGAGAGTCCCTTGGACTGCAAGGAGATATAACTAGTCCCTCCTAAAGGAAATCAGTCCTGAATATTCATTGGAAGGGCTGATGCTGAAGTGAAACTCCAATACTTTGACCACCTGATATGAAGAACTGACTCATTTGAAAAGACTCTGGTGCTTGGTAAGACTGAAGGCGGGAGGAGAATCGGGGAAGACAGAGGATGAGATGGTTGGATGGCATCACCGACTCAATGGATATGAATTTGAGTTAACTCCAGGAGTTGGTGATGGACAGGGAGGCCTGGAGTGCTGCAGTCCATGGGGTCACAAAAAGTTGGACATGACTGACTGAACTGAACTGAACCTAAGGAGGCGAAAGCCTTTATGCTGAGAATATAAAAGATTTAAAAAAGTAAATTGAGCTGATTCAAAGAAATGGAAAGATCTCCCACACTTTGGGATTGATAGCAGTAATGTTTTCAAGATGGTCATATTACCCACAGCCATCTACAGATTTAATGCAATCCCTGCTCAAAGCTCTCCAAGCCAGGCTTCAGCAATACATGAACCGAGAACTTCCTGATGTTCAAGCTGGTTTGAGAAAAGGCAGAGGAACCAGAGATCAAATTGCCAACATCTGCTGGATCATGGAAAAAGCAAGAGAGTTCCAGAAAAACATCTATTTCTGCTTTATTGACTATGCCAAAGCCTTTGACTGTGTGGATCACAATAAACTGTGGAAAATTCTTCAAGAGATGGGAATACCAGACCACCTGACCTGCCTCTTGAGAAACCTGTATGCAGGTCAGGAAGCAACAGTTAGAACTGGCCATGGAACAACAGACTGGTTCCAAATAGGAANGAATTCGAGTCTTGGTGATCTGTGAGGCGACGTTTCCCGAGAATAGGCCTTTCTGGGGCCTAACATCACTTGTGCAAAGCCCCATGTCAGCAAGCCAAGACCTAATTAGCGGCGGTTTCAGTCTCTCCCAGGAATGTGACTTTTAACCAGTTAGTCTGGGATTATCTGGTCATCACTAGCAAGGTAATCCATTGGATAGACCCCAGTTGTCCCCCTAGAAAGATGGTTTTGTCTGAAACAATCCACTCTTTGTTAGGAACTTCCTTTTCCCCTCTTTCTGATTATAAAAGCCTTTCATTTTGCATAGCTTCTTAGAGCTGCTTCCTATCTGCTAGATGAGATGCTGCCCAATTCACAATCATTGAATAAAGCCAATTTCATTTTGAATTTTATTTGTTAACACCTCAAAGTACCAATATTTGCGGCATTTCTCATGTTACTATTATTGTATAGGTGCCTAACTCTTCTAAGTAGAATAAATTTTCTTGAAGAATAGAAATCAAATTGGATAATTTTTTTTCCATTCCTCAACTATTCTTGTTACATACTGAATATACAAGAAACTGAAAACATTTTCTTGAATTAAATTCATTAAGATAATCCAACCCTGAAGTAATGAAAATGTTGTTTGAAAGCTTAACTTCTTATATGTAAATAACTATCAAATTTCATTCACAGTTTAATTATTATGTTTTCAGTAATGGAGATTAACCTTTTATCAGCACAAGTTGTCGAATACTACATAATTATCCCTTGAATATTTTTCAATTTAAAAATAAATCTGTTCATGGTATACTAATTTGTCCAGATACATACTTTCAAAACTAAATTCTGGATTTTTAATGGGGATGTGATAAACAAATGTACATTTACTATAGGAATAGTTACTTTTTAAAAGTATAATAATAATTTTACCATTATAAATCAGCTGCTATGTGTCAGCCATACTATTAAATCCTTCATAAATATAATAATCTTAGGTCACAGAGTACTCTGGCCTGCTCTCTTGAGGTTATCTTTCAAACTAGAAAGAAATAGATGCATTTTTAAAATTTAGAACAGAATTACCTGTTCTGTCTACCAGAACATCTGGTATCTAAACCATATGGATTATTTTAAATAAACAAACAAAAGATTTGCATTTCAGACATGCAAAGCATTTATTTATGAATGAATTATAATTAAGACTTTTGTAAACCTCACTTAGACAAAGAATCTGTAGCCATTTACCTGGCTATTTATTTTTGATATTTTCCAATCCACATACCTAGAACAAGCTAGCATATTTTACAGGCTCACCTACATCCAAGATCCTGAAACAAATCCCTTCCCTAATCCTGGGAGATTTAATTTGTTCTACTTCAGATGACTGACATTCTAGCATTTGTAACTCGTGTTCTAATTTGTTACCATATTTAGATTTTAAGAACAACAACAAAAATCATTTTAGTTCTCTGTAGAAATACTTTTGGGGGGCTTCCATGGTAGCTCAGCTGGTAAAGAATATGCCCGCAATGTAGTAAAAAGAAATACTTTTTACTTTTTACTCAGAGGAACCAGATATCAAATTGCCAACATCTGCTGGATTATGGAAAAAGCAAGACAGTTCCAGAAACAATACAACATAGAAATAGAAACATCTATTTCTGCTTTATTGACTATGCCAAAGCCTTTGACTATGTGGATCACAATCAACTGTGGAA
>SJYV01053130.1:0-34737 GCA_006410875.1 Neotragus pygmaeus
CAGGGGGCGGGGAGCGGGGAGGCGCCGACCGCCCGCCCTCGCTCCTGCACTTCAGACGCCGAGTCCAGCCACCATCCCGCCAGGCCTCCCGCCTCCCCACCACCAGGGCCCCCACACTGGGCTGGGGGCTTCACGCCCACCGCGGGTCTCAATGCTCTGTGACCATACACACCCCCCACGCTGGGCTGGGCTGGGGGCTTCACACCCACCGGGGATCTGACACCATGTGACCGCACCCCACCCAGAAGGCGCCTCCGCAGCCCTTTTCAGGGGCAGCCCCTGGCCCCTGCTCGTCTCTGCGCAGCCGTCAGCTCATCTTCCCTAACTGACTTGGGAAGTCAGTGCCACATCTCCCTGGCCCTAGTCCCTGCCCGCCGGCGCCCTCCCACGCGGAGCACACTCACTCTGCCGGCTCGGGTCACAGGCTCACCACCACCAGCGCACACTGCCGACCTGCTGACGGTCCCCACCTCTCCTACTGAAACCTAAACTCCACGAAGGCAAGGACTTCGCTGCCCAGGCACCCAGGCTTCACACCCACAAAAGCACCCGGTAGAGAAGGCATGCGCTGAGTCCTTGTCAGATGGGCAGACAGACGGTTGGACACACGCTTGGATGGACAAATGGACAGATGGAGGGATGAACAGAGGGGCGATGGGAAGAAATCCATGAGCATAAAGATACCCGACTTGGCCAACACGTAGGAGGCACTCAGGAGACGGGTGCACTCCCAGCACGGTGCCCACGGCAGAGTCCCCCTGGAGAAACACGCCTCCGCAGACCCAGGGCCAGCCGCCCGTGACCTGCTGCATCTGGACAAAGGGAGAAGCAAGCCTTTCCAACTGCGGCATCTCACCTTGAACAGGTAGAAATAAACCTGCTTGGTGTCAGCATCTTCTTCCCTGTGGACACAGGTGAAGAGGTACTCCACGTCCAGCACGATCCCCAGCAGCCTGTTCATCTCCTCCTCGGACACGCTCTCCAGGTGAGACACGTGCGCAGCTGCAGAGAGAAAGGAGCACAGCGGGAGTCAGCGCTCTGTCCCAGCAGCCGGGCCTCCGCGCCCGAGGGGCCCAGTCCCCACCCAGGGTCAGCCCGGTGCGCTCCGTCCCCGCAGCCGGGCCTCCGCGCCCGCGGGGCCCAGTCCCCACCCAGGGTCAAACCCACGCCCCTGCACTGGGAGGATGGAGGCTCAGCCAGCGGACTGCCAGGGAAGCCCCAGTCTGGAACATTCTCTCCCAGGAACCTTCTGGAATACCAATACATCAGATTGCACTGTAAATAGAGGAAGTTTCTGAACTGCTGCAAGACTGAAGTCTGCTCACAAAACTGACCGATGTTAAATTCTGCCATGTCCCTCTAGAAGCCAACTCCCGTCAGGCCAAGAGGGCCCTGTGGCCCTGGAGCCTGGATCCAGGATCTGAGGACTGTGGGTTCAGAGGATCCAGAAACAAAACTCCCTAAGTTAGATCTAAGTCCTGCGAACAGTTCTGGTGGCCAAGAACATCACATCTCAGGAAAGACCGGAAGAGTATCAGTAAAATCTGAATGAAGCCCTTTTCCTCAGCCCTGAGACACACTGAAAGCTCACTGTCTCTACAGCAAAACTCTAAGGCCAATTTGCGTTCAAGTCAGCATCCTCCAAGGTCGAGCCCCAAACCGCCTTCCCTGCCTCTTTCTGTGGCCTCACTATCGTTACATGAACTATCCACATTGTCCCCCTCCCATGCCCCGGTCCTCTCTTCTACCCAAATCCAGTCCACTTTTCGAGGTGAACACATTTTATCCTCAAAACATCTCATGAGGTAGATCTGAGTGACCCATGCTATGGCTGAGAAAACAGGCTGAGACGGAACGCTGTTTCCTCCAGTGTCAGCCCGAGGCGGAGACAGGGTCTGAAGGCAGAGCAGCTCTGACTCCAACCCTGAAGCATGCACACATGTGTTTTGGATAATTAGCTGGTTCGCTTCAAGGCCTCATCACTCATAAGGGTCTCTCGAGGTCTCTCAAGGTCACGAGGGCCTCCAGGGGCCACGAGGGTCTCTCGGGGCCGTGAGGGCCTCTGGGGGTCGCGAGGGTCACCGGGGGTCGTGAGGGTCTCCGGAGGTAAGCCAACTGAGAGCCTGCCACGGGCACCTCCGGGAGGCGGCCGGCTCTCAGTCTGTGTCTCCAGGAACCCTGGCTACACTGGCTGACAGATGGTGGCCCTGCGAGAGCGATCCTTTGAGGTGGAGCTCTCGATGTGCTGGCTGAAAATCCTTGCACCTGGAAGTGCTTGGGATGACTTCTAAAGAAAGCCCTCACTATGGAGAGAGGAGGCAGGCCTTTTCGTGCCTTTTTCAAGGACATGCTAAGTTGCGACCCCGTGGACTATAGCCCACTGGGCCCCTCAGTCCATGGATTCTCCAGGCAAGAATATGGAGTGGGTTACCCTGCCCTCCTCCAGGGGGCCTTCCCAGCCCAGGGAGGGAACCTGCGCCCCAAGTCTCCTGTGTTGACAGGCAGCACCACCTCCTGCACATCATGAAAAGCAGGCTAGATGAAAACAGGGGGCGTAGACCACCCACCAGCGAAGAAACAAAGCTGCCCTGGACGCGCTGCCAAGAAAGAGAAGCTTCCCCACGGCGAGAAGGCGGAGGGCCTGCCCCTGGCCTCAGTACTTAGTGGCCTGGAGGGTCAATTCTGACTCCAGGCTAAGACTTGAACTCCTGTCTTTGCTGTTATTATTGTTATAATCATACATAATGGCCTGCCTCTGAGAACCCTGCCCCTCTGCCTCTCTTAAACTAAAGAGCCCCAGTTTCACTCACAGGGAGGTACCGTGAGCCGGCCCACCTGCGAATAACCCCCTGCACCTCTGCCTCTCTTAAACTAAAGAGCCCCAGTTTCGCTCACAGGGAGGTACCGTGAGCCTGCCCACCTGTGAATGAATGAAAGGAACGCATCCCCCTGCCTGGGGCTTGCAAGAATTAAATGGTCTCTGTACTGTGTTTCCTTACCCCTCCATCTCTGATCCATAAATCTGTATGGATCCAGATCCATCAAAATCCATAAATGGGTATTTTGAGACACTAGTCTGCTCTCCTCCAGGTCAGCCAACTTCCCTGATAAAAGGAGTCCTCGCCTCAGGGCCTCATCTCTGGGGCTCACTGGCCGACTGGCAGTGCGCAGGGCGCGCTCAGACCCTGGTAACGTTCTCAGGCTCTCCAGCTAGGGGCCCCTCTCACCAATGCTCCTTGCGGTCTCTGAGTACCCTACACTCAGGTTTCTCTCTCACCAAATCCACATCAGCACCTAAACCCCATGCCAACCCAATCATCCCCGCACTCCTCATCGCCTCCCCACCCCAACAACCAGGGCACCAACCACCACTGTCCCCACACACTTGACCTCGGACTTACAGTCCTTGAGGTCACCCTCAGAATGGCGGCCTTCCAGCCAAAGAGCCTGGCGCTTACTGCCTCACTGCCCTTCCCTGGCACAGTGCCCACACCAGACACAGCTGGGCACCCCCCACCCCACTCTTCTCCACTCCCACCTCTGATCACGGGGACCTCGAGCCTTCCCCCAGACTGCTCTGTCGCCATGGGAGGGAGGGAGACCGTCCCCATCAGACCCACGTCTACTGAGTCCAGAGATGGCAGGGTTAGGGGATTCCCAGAATTACTGGTAAAGAACTCACCCACCAGTGCAGGAGACATTACACAGAGTGACCCCTGGGTCAGGAAGACCCCCTGGAGGAGGGCATGGCCACCCACTCCAGTGTCCTTGCCCGGACAATCCCATGGGCAGAGGAACCTGGCGGGCCACAGTCCGTGGGGCTGCAGAGAGTCAGGTACGCCTGAAGCAACTGGGCATGCGAGCCTGCACCAGCAAACTGAACAGACGCACCAAGGAGCCCGAAGTCGGCCCCACGTCACTCACTCTACCAAGAGGCCAAGACACTGAGCTCACATTCAACCAGACTCACTCACTACTGAGGGAAAAACACTCAGTCTTTTCCAAAGAAACCTTTCGATGCAAATAAGTTCACTTCAAGGAAGGAAAGTGAAAGTGAAGTCGCTCAGTCGTGTCCGACTCTTTGTGACCCTGTGGACTGTAGCCCACCAAGTTCCTCTGTCCATGGGATTCTCCAGGCAAGAATACTAGAGTGGGTTGCCACTTCCTTCTCCAGGGGATCTTCCCAACCCAGGGATCGAACCCGGGTTTCCCGGGTTGGAGGCAGATGCTTTAACCTCTGAGCCACCATGGAGGCCATCACTTCAAGGAGCNGGGATTCTCCAGGCAAGAATACTAGAGTGGGTTGCCACTTCCTTCTCCAGGGGATCTTCCCAACCCAGGGATCGAACCCGGGTTTCCCGGGTTGGAGGCAGATGCTTTAACCTCTGAGCCACCATGGAGGCCATCACTTCAAGGAGCCAGAAGTGTATTTCCTTGAAGAGATACGCCTCTATACTACAACGCACAAGTCTACAACAGTTAATTCAGCCACTGAACTCGTAACACAGAGTCAATGCTATTTAAAGTTTTGATATACGTCCTCTAATTTATCCTCCCAGTAAGGTCCACACCAGTCCACCACAGGAGCGCTGAGACAGAGCCCTTCCCCCACACCAGCCAACAGTGGAGAGTCTGCTCACTTGATCAGTCTTCTGAACACCAGCCCGAGCCCGCGCGCTGTGACTGCGCTCCCTGGGTGCCCTGGATGGCTTCCCCTGTTCGGGATGCTTGCATTTGTTCTTTTGTGTGCTACCTGTTCAGGTCCTCTGCCTGCTTTTCTAGAATGTGGGTCTTTTTCTGTCTGTCCTCCCAGATTTGCTGGGGTTTTTGTTTGTTGGTTTGTGGTTTGATTATGTAGGAATTTTACATTTTTCAGAAAGTCAAATCTATGTCTGACATTTCTTCAAGGTCTTGCTTGCAAGGGTCTTTCCCATAGAATCAAAAGATGACAAAAATGTATTTTCTCCCAGCTTTTAACAGGTTTAGTCTTAAAATTGAAAACACGCCTCCACCAAAACATCAATATCATAAAAGACAAAGAGAGGGAGGGTGGTGGGGAGGAGGAGCAGTCCACATCAGAGCAGATGGACGAGGCGTGCAGTGACTCTGGTTTACAACCAGAAGCACACACTGGCCTTTGTCCTTCTTAGCAAAGTGCTCCTGAACTCCTGGGCTTGCGCGAGTGACGGCAGCAACAGAGGAGAAAGCAGTGTCCGCGGTTGCTCACAGAGACCGTTCCAGCCGCACCTGCATTTCTGTGAGTGGCTTTTGCAAAGAAGCACACAGAGGAGAGGGCTGGAACCCCCACCTCGGGAGGGGAAAGGGTCTGGAGGCTGAGCTAATCACCACCGTGCTCCCCACCCTGCTCCCGGCTTCTCCTCCACTGCTGTTCCTGACTTGTATCCTTTTATGAAAAAACCGGAAATCTAGTGACTGCTTTCCTGAGTTCTGTGAGCCACTCTGCAAAGTTATCAAAGCCCAGGAGTAGGAACCTCCAGTTTACAGCTGGCCAGTGGGAAAGATGGGTGATAACCTGAACCTGGGATCAGCATCTGAAGCGGGTGCAGAACCCGGACCTTATGGGGTCTGCCCTAATCACAGGCAGGCAGCACTGGAATTAAGGCGCCAGACACCCAGTTGGGGTTTGCTGGAGAGCTGAGTAGAAAATCCTATGCATCTGCTGTCAGAAGCTTCTGGAAGTGCTGAGGAGAGGCGACTCACTGTCTGACTTTCAGGTGACAACTAAATACGGATGTGATCCTAGCCTGCTGGGTGCTTAATGGAGAAGAAAAAAAGCTCTAAAAGACATTTTTGGGTCAACTCTAAAATTAGAAAAGCAAGCACTAGATTAAGTATTACACCGATGCTAATATTTACTGAAGTTGGTAACTAAACTGAGGTTATGTGAAAGAATATACGGGAATCCCCTGGCCTGTCTCTTATACACATCTCCANGATGCTGGGAAAGACTGAAGGCGGGAGGAGAAGGTGATGACAGAGGATGAGATGGTTGGATGGCATCACCGACTCGATGGACGTGAGTTTGTGTAAGCTCCGGGAGCTGGTGATGGTCAGGAAAGCCTGGTGTGCTGCAGTCCATGTGGTAGCCAAGAGTCAGACACGAGTGAGAGACTTAACTGATCTATCCTGTATTTCCATCCACTCTTAAATATGATAGACCATCAGAAATACATGAGGTTTATAAATATAGATTCTTGGACCTTAGCCCAAATGTATTAAGTAAGAAATATGATAGGCCCCAAGGATCTCTATATTCTTTCAAGCTAACTCTATGATTTTTGATGCATAGCCAGGGCTTACCACCACATACAATTTCACTTGCTCAAAATTCATCAGGAAATCCTCATTGTCTACAGAAGAAACTAAAATATTAGCCTGGCTTTCAACATTCCAACCTATTTATTACAACTTTCTTTTCCTAAAATTCTAGATGACGTTTAATTATTTGACCTTGAGAAAATCACTGAAATAGGCAAGTACAAAATCATGGGCGCAGGCTTTATTAGTTATCCTGTGCTACAGAAACACTTCTGCAACTAGTTTTTCAAAAGCTTGAATTAATAATGTATTTACCTCCCTTTCCCAATGCCACTTTGATGGTGAGTTTTTTCCATTGCCCTTTGTTCCTTTTCTCTCCAGTTTCCTCCTTCTTTTACTTGTGGTTCTCTTCCTGATCTTTTTCTGATTTAAATAGTCATGCTCACACTTGTTAAAGCAAACCATTTCTTTCTTACGTTGTTAATCACAAAATATTTACACGTATTTACAATGGACAAATGCATGCTCANGTTTCCTCCTTCTTTTACTTGTGGTTCTCTTCCTGATCTTTTTCTGATTTAAATAGTCATGCTCACACTTGTTAAAGCAAACCATTTCTTTCTTACGTTGTTAATCACAAAATATTTACACGTATTTACAATGGACAAATGCATGCTCATTGTAAAAAATGTTAATTACAAGGAAGGAAGCTATAATAACTTCTACTCTGAACCACTCCTCAGAGGTAACTTCTATTAACAGTTCAGTGATGCAAAGCTCTCAAACATTTCTTACATTTTCTATTTTCTTTCTTTTTATTTTCTTTTTGACTGTGATGGGTCTTTGTTGCTGCATGTGGGCTTTCTCTAGTTGTGGGGAGTGGGGGCTATTCTGTAGTTGCCATGTGTGGGCTGCTCATGTCTGTGGTTTCTCTTGTGGAACATGGGCTCTAGGCATGTGCGCTCAGTTACTATGACCTGTGGGCTTAACTTCCCTGGTTAAGCCAGGGAAGTGGTCCTCCTAGACCAGTGATCCAACTTGGGAGCCCTGCATGGTCAGGTGTTAACCTCTGAACCACCGGGGAAGGCCTCCCATTCTCTAAAAGGATTCTGTACCAGCTTTCTGCTTTGGTCCTACCCTCCCAGCCTCATCTGTCTCTGTGTTGGCTCAGATGGGGTTTTCTCCCTGACTTCAGCATCCATCCACCTCTTTCCACCCACCTGAGGGCATCAGAATAGCTGCTTCTCTCCTTTGACCTTCTCACTACAAGAAAGAGGTTGATAAGTCATATACAACTATTTCCCCAAGTTCCTCTCAAAAAGTATTTTCATTTTAACAGAAATGAAAAAGTTTTCTTTTTGCTATCATGTATTTTGGGGTCCCCTATTGTTTTGGAGACCATGCCTTTCTGCAATGCACTTTACTAACAGGCAAAGAAGGATCTGACTACTGAGTAATTTTCCATCACTCTTCTTCCCAAATACTTTCTCTGACAGAGGCCAGGTTTTGAAATCCCTCCATAAAAGGTTTTTTTTTTTATAACAGCCTTATTCAGATACAATTCCCATAGCATATCTTCAAAGTGTACAGTTCAGTGCTTTTTGGTATATTTACAAACTTGTGCAGTTATGACTACAATAAATTTTAGAACACCTTTGTTATCCCAAAAAAGAAACCCCATACCCATTAGCAGCCATATCTCATTTTCTCTCAACCCTCCCAGTCCTCGGAAACCACTTTCTCTCTTTATAGATTTGCCTATTCTGGATATTTCACATAAATGTGAAATCATATGATATGTGGTTTTCTTGGAGACTGGCTTCTTTTAGCTACCATAATGTGTTCCAACTTCACCATGCTGTAGCATGTATTAGTACTTCACTTTGTTGTTGTTGAATAATATTCTATTGTATGCCAATCACTTTATATTTATTGACTGATGAACATTTACATTGTTTCCACTTTTTGCCTACTATGAATAATGCTGCTATGACCATTCATGTACAAGTTTTTATATGGCTATATGTTGTCATTCCTCTTTGATATGTACTTAGGAGTGGAATTGCTGGGTCAGATGATAGCAGTATGTTTAACACTTTGAGGAACTGCACCACAGACCCACTGGTAGTGTAAGAGGGTTTCAATTTCTTCACATTCTTACCAAAACTTGTTATTTTCCATTTTTTAAATGTTCATCCCAGTGGGTATAAAGTGGTATCTTACTGTGATTTTGATTTGCATTTCCCAGTGGAAACAGTGTCAGACTTTATTTTTGGGGGCTTCAAAATCACTGCAGATGGTGACTGCAGCCATGAAATTAGAAGACGCTTAGTCCTTGGAAGAAAAGTTATGACCAACCTAGATAGCATATTCAAAAGCAGAGACATTACTTTGCCGACTAAGGTCCGTCTAGTCAAGGCTATGGTTTTTCCTGTGGTCATGTATGGATGTGAGAGTTGGACTGTGAAGAAGGCTGAGCACCAAAGTATTGATGCTTTTGAACTGTGGTGTTGGAGAAGACTCTTGAGAGTCCCTTGGACTGCAAGGAGATCCAACCAGTCCATTGTGAAGGAGATCAACCTTGGGATTTCTTTGGAAGGAATGATGCTGAAGCTGAAACTCCAGTACTTTGGCCACCTCACGCGAAGAGTTGACTCATTGGAAAAGACTCTGATTTTGGGAGAGATTGAGGGCAGGAGGAGAAGGGGACGATCGAGGATGAGATGGCTGGATGGCATCACGGACTCGATGGATGTGAGACTGAGTGAACTCTGAGAGANCGGCACACACCCTGCACCTTGCTGAAGGGCGACCATGGCACACTGCCTGAAACAGTGAAGGGTGACCACGGCACACAGCCAGTAACTCATCGCTAGCCAACCACAGAACACAGCCCGGAACTTGGCGCAGTGCAACCACGGCACACAGCCCGAACCTCAGTGAAGGGCGACCGAGGCATACACCATGGAACTCGCCACTAGCCAATCACGGAAGACAGCCTGGACTTTGGTGCAGGATTACCGTGGCACACAGCCCAGAACTCAGCGAAGGGCGACCACGTAACACAGACTGGAACTCGTTGTTAGCCGACTGCAGAGCACAGTCCGAAACTCGGAGCAGGGTGACCGTGACAATCAGGCTGGAACTCAGCGCATAGTGACAGTGAACCATAGGCCAGACCTCAGTGCAGGGTGACCATGAAACACAGGCCGGACCTTAGAGCAGGGCGAACGCGGCTCACAGCCCGGACCTCGGTGCAGGGGAACCTTGGATCACAGCCGGGACCTCTGGAGAAGGCTACGACGGCACACAGCCCGGACCTTGGCAAAGAGGAACCGTGGCACAGAGCCGGGAACAGGTCGCAAGCCGAGGNACAGCCATTTTGCTTTTTTGCATTTCTTTTCCATGGGGATGGTCTTTATCCCTGTCTCCTGTACAATGTTGTGAATCTCTGTCCATAGTTCATCAGGCACTCTATCTATCAGATCTAGTCCTTTAAATATATCTCTCACTTCCACTGTATAATAGTAAAGGATTTTATTTAGGTCATACCTGAATGCTCCAGTGGTTTTCCGCACTTTCTTCAATTTAAGCCTGAATTTGGCATTAAGGAGTTCATGATCTGAGCCACAGTCAGCTCCTGGTCTTGTTTTTGCTGACTGTATAGAGCTTCTCCATCTTTGGCTGTAAAAAATATAATCAATCTTATTTCAGTGTTGACCATCTGGTGATGTCCATGTTTAGAGTCTTCTCTTGTGTTGTTGGAAGAGGGTGTTTACTATGACCAGTGCATTCTCTTGGCACAATCTATTAGCCTTTCCCCTGCTTTATTCCATATTCCAAGGCCAAATTTGCCAGTTACTCCAGGTGTTTCTTGACTTCCTACTTTTGCATTCCAGTCCCCTATAATGAAAAGGACATCNACTATGACCAGTGCATTCTCTTGGCACAATCTATTAGCCTTTCCCCTGCTTTATTCCATATTCCAAGGCCAAATTTGCCAGTTACTCCAGGTGTTTCTTGACTTCCTACTTTTTCATTCCAGTCCCCTTTAATGAAAAGGACAACTTTTTTGGGTTTTACTTCTAAAGGTGTCGTAGGTCTTCATAGAACCATTCAACTTCAGCTTCTTCAGCATTACTGGTTGGAGCGTAGACTTGGATTACTGTGATATTGAATGGTTTGCCTTGGAAACGAACAGAAATCATTCTGTCGTTTTTGAGACTGCATCCAAGTACTGCAGTTTGGACTCTTTTGTTGACCATGATGGCTACTCCATTTCTTCTGAGGGATTCCTTCCCACAGTAGTAGATATAATGGTCATCTGAGTCAAANAACTCTCTGGGTTTCTTAGACTTAGGTGATTATTTTCTTCCCCATTTTACAGAAGTTTTCAACTATTATCTCCTCAAGTATTTTCTCATGGTCTTTATTTTTGTCTTCTTCTTCTGGGACTCCTGTGATTCGAATGTTGGAGTGTTTAATATTGTCCTGGAGGTCTCTGAGATTGTCCTCATTTCTTTTGTTTTTCTTTTTTCCTCTTTGATTCATTCATTTCTACCATTCTATATTCTACTTCACTACTCCTATCTTCTTCCTCCATTATTCTACTATTTTTTTGCCTCCAGAGTGTTTTTGATCTAATTTATTGCATTATTCATTATATATTGACTCTTTTTTATTTCTTCTAGGTCCTTGTTAAACCTCTCTTGCATCTTCTCAATCCTTGTCTCCAGACTATTTATCTGTGATTCCATTTTTATTTCAAGATTTTGAATCATTTTCATTATCATTATTCGGAATTCTTTCTCAGGTAGATTCCCTATCGCTTCCTCTTTTGTTTGGTTTGGTGGGCATTTATCCTGTTCCTTTACCTGCTGAGTATTCTTCTGTCTCTTCATCTTGTTAATATTGCTGAGTTTGGTGTGCCCTTTCTGTATTCTGGCAGTTTGTGGAGTTCTCTTTATTGTGGAGTTTCTTCACTGTGGGTGGCATTGTACAGGTGGCTTGTCAAGATTTCTTGGTTAGGGAAGCTTGTGTTGGTGTTCTGGTGGGTGGAGCTGTATTTCTTCTCTTTGGAGTACAATGAAGTGTCCAGTAATGAGTTATGAGAAGTCAATGGTTTTGGAGTAACTTTGGGCAGCCTGTANATTGGAATGAAAACTGACCTTTTCCAGTCCTGTGGCCACTGCTGAGTTTTCCAAATGTGCTGGCATATTGAGTGCAGCACTTTCACAGCATCGTCTTTCAGGATTTGAAATAGCTCAACTGGAATTCCATCACCTCCACTAGCTTTGTTTGTAGTGATCTTTCCTAAGGCCCACTTGACTTCACATTCCAGGATGTCTGGCTCTAGGTGAGTGATCACATCATCATGATTATCCAGATCATGAAGATCTTTTGGGTACAGTTCTTCCGTGTATTCTTGCCACCTCTTCTTAATATCTTCTGCCTCTGTTAGATCCATACCATTTCTGTCCTTTATCGAGCCCATCTTTGCATGAAATATTCCCTTGGTATCTCTAATTTTGTTGAAGAGATCTCTAGTCTTTCCCAGTCTGTTGTTTTCCTCTATTTCTTTGCATTGATCGCTGGGGAAGGCTTTCTTATCTCTCCATGCTATTCTTTGGAACTCTGCATTCAAATGGGAATATCTTTCCTTTTCTCCTTTGCCTTTCACTTCTCTTCTTTTCTCAGCTATTTGTAAGGCCTCCTCAGACAGCCATTTTGCTTTTTTGCATTTCTTTTTCTTGAGGATGGTCTTGATTCCTGTCTCCTGTACAACGTCATGAACCTCATTCCATAGTTCATCAGGCACTCTGTTTATCAGCTCTAGTCCCTTAAATCTATTTCTCACTTCCACTGTATAATCATAAGGGATTTGATTTAGGTCATACCTGAATGAGCTAGTGGTTTTCTCCACTTTCTTCAATCTCAGTCTGAATTTGGCGATAAGGAGCTCATGATCAGAGCCACAGCAGCTCCTGATCTTGTTTTGCCTTCATGTCCATCCAGCATAGAAAAGCAACAAGGGTTAGAGAACCAGTTAAAGAAGGGGAGCGCTGCTGCAGTGCAGCGACAGGGAGGTCTGGATTCTCTGTACCAAGGGCTGGGTTAGCCAGGACACAGAGGCGAGTCAGGCTCCCCTGCAGGGAAGGACAGAAGGGCAAGGCCTCCACGTGCAAGGCAGAGGAGAGGACGGGCCAGCAGGCGCCTGACCCTCACACACTCAGCCCAGGGGGCTCCGTCCTGAGAGGAAGAGGCGCCCAGAGGGCTGAAGCAGAAGAATATGCCTGCATTAGACTGCGAGGACACGACTGAATACACACACGCATGCCTGTGTGGGAGCCAGGTGTGCAAGGAGAGACAGCTCCCGGTGCTGCGGCAGGTGTGAGCACAGGACCGGCTGGTGCGAGGGGCGCTCAGAGCAGTCCCCCAGGACTTCAGGACCCCGGGCGTCCAGAGAGATCCCCCAGGACTGCAGGACCCCGGGCGTCCAGAGAGATCCCCCAGGACTGCAGGACCCCGGGCGTCCAGAGAGATCCCCCAGGACTGCAGGACCCCGGGCGTCCAGAGAGACCCCCAGGACTTCAGGACCCTGGGCGTCCAGAGAGATCCCCCAGGACTTCAGGACCCCGGGCGCTCAGAGCAATCCCAGGACTTCAGGACCTCAGGGCGCTGGGAAAGTAATGATATACCAAGTGAGCACAAAATGCTACCAGCTTCATCCCTGAATCCTGCCACAGACTCACAGCTCCCGACAACTCTGAGGCCATGGAGGAAGAGTACAGAAAAACGGGTCCCTCCCTGAGAGGAATAAGCAGACTTGGCCCAGGTGGCTGTGTCTGTGTCTGGCTGTGCCCGCGGGTCCGTCACGAGGCGTCTGCCAGGGACACGTGTACACGGGGCCCGGGGGTGACCAGGTGATGGGGGGGCTCATGATGTGGTGGGAACACAGAGGAGGGCTGGAATCCCCTGTGATTCCAGGCAGGACCCTGTGAGGCTCCCAGGCAGGAGAGCCTTCCTGTGTCCGCATCTCTTACTTGCAGGAAACAGGTTTCATTCCTCCTCTATGACCTTCCAGAAATTCCAAACAGCAGGTTCAAACAGCTGCTAGTCAGGGAAGGGAGGGGACGTGAGACGAGGGAGGAGCAGTCAGAACGACGGCGGCTGTGAGGCAGGGTCCCGGGGCCCTCACACGGTACACAGCAGTGCCTCTGAGCGGCTTCCAGCTACGAAACCCCCACCACGTGGGAGAAGTGAGCTGTTTGCTGCCCATACACGCAGACCCCAGAGCAGCCGGAACCAGGTTTTTGATGCCGACTCCCGATGACCTCGCCACCACCAATCAAAAGGACGTCCTCCAGCTGATGGCTCCCTCTGAACCATTATTGTACAACTTCGCACTACCTGCCAGGTGGAAACACATAGTTTTTAGGGCATTAGCCTGCTGTGTCCCCTTTTGCCTGACAAACCAATAAAGCTATTCTCTGCTACTTCACCCAAAGCTCTTTCCAAAATTTCCAAATCTCCAAAAGTCCCCGAGATTTGATGCTGGGGTACAAATGCCAGGTCCAGCTCCGACGTCCCTCAGGACACGCCGGGGGTGAGATGCGCAGTGAGGCGCACCATGCTGCCATTAGGAAACACTGCTCATGCTGTTCAAGAAACAAGTCTGGTGTGATTGTTAATGGTGGTCTTTACTCTGCTTGGAAAGTTCCTACCGTAAACAAGCAGGTAAGCAGAGAGAACCACAGGTGAAAAGGAAAGTCATTCAGTTGTGTCCGACTCTTTGCAATCCCATGGGCTACACAGTCTACGGAATTCTCCAGGCCAGAATATGGAGTGGGCAGCCCTTCCCTTCTCCAGGGGATCTTCCCAGGGATGGAACTCAGGTGGAATAAACACTAGTTTCCACTTTTCTGATGTTTACCTACATGCGTGTAGCAGGAAAGTCTGAGGACATTGAAAGAACAACCCCAGGCTTCCCTGACGGCGCCGTGGTCTTCAGTCCTGGTCTGCGGGTGCCGCACATTCTGCAGGGCAACTGAGCTCAGGAGCCGCAACTACTGAGCCCTGCTCCAGAGACGGCGCTCGGCCACAGGAGACGCCACCCCCGCGCGAGGCCTGCGCATCACAGCTGGAGAGGAGCCCCCCGCTTGGGAACTGGAGAAAGGCCCACACAGCAAGAAGACTCAGCTCAGCCAAAGATAAATGAGTTAAAAAACACAACAGTAAGAAATCTCCATAAAACTGCAAAACATCACTACTCAAATTTAATAAGCAGTACGTCTCAGCACAGTTCACAACAACGGGCTCCAAAAGACAATAAAAATCCCAGTTGTGTTGTGATCACCTCGTGTCCTGGTCATAGATGGAGGCTGCCATTTAAACAAGCAGTCCCAAAATAAGAAATTCTGATTAATACTAAAGTAATGAGATGTGTTTGGGCCAACTGAAGTGCTCTGTTAGGACCCTTTGTCAAACTTTGGATGTAATTATAACAGTCCCAAATATCAAATAATTTCAGAGAATGGAGTAGAATGTTCTAGGCCTACGCTATCCAGCAGAAATATAATGCTAGACACATGTGATCTTAAGTTTTCAAGTAGCAACATTAAAGAAAAAAGAAACAGGTGAGATTAATTTGAAGAATATTTATATATTTTACTATATATATATAATATATATATCCAAATATATCCAAAATATCATTTCACCATGTAATCAAAATTAATGAAATATCTCACTTTTTCTCATACAAAACCTGCAACATTTGGTCTGGATTTCACACCTACAGCTCATCTCAATTTGGAGCAGCTACAGTTCAAGCACTCGTTAGACAAATGTAGCAAGTGGTTATAATATTAGCAAAGACGGAGTCATTTCCAGTCTGTGGTGAAGATTCTAAACAGCAAAGTGGTTAGGGGGTGGGTAAACTGCCCGGCCAGGCCTAGAGTTGCTTCTAACTTCTGACCAAACATTCATTCTATTTAATCAGACCGTGGGCACTGCGATTTACACCCAGGAGACACACAAAGTATCAAATTAAGGCAGGCCAAGGGCACCCGGGACGCGAGTCACTGTCAAGAGACCGTGTGAAACCAGAGCTCCCTGTCGAAAGACTGTCTGGCTGAACCGAAGGACGCCCAGCAGCAACTCAGCAGAGCAGACCCCTCCATCGGCGAGCCTGGATGCCGTGCTGGGAAGTCTGAGAGCACTGCATGTGTTGTAGGGTCCAAATTCCCAGGCTCAGAATACCGACTGTGAGAACAGCTCGGTGCACACAGATGGGAAGGCTGGTGAGGGTTCACGCCCATGTGATGCCCTGACCCTCTACACTGCTGTTAACACTTAAGAAGTAATCGGGGGCTTCCCTGGTGGGACAGTGGACAAAAACCCGCCTGCCAGTGCAGGGTACCTGGGCTTGACCCCTGGCCCGGGAAGATCCTGCACGCGGCAGCAGCTACAGCAGCCCATGAGCCTAGAGTCCACGCTCTGCAGGGCAGCCCCGCTCAGCACAGCCAGAGAGAGCCCGCACACAGCGACAAAGACCCAGCACCGCCAAAGACAAAGAAACCATGAAGAAAAAAATGCACCTGCAGGAAGAAGAGATGTCTTGCTTAAAAGAAAACACTCTGGCCCAAAAAAGGGGGCGAGGGAAACTGCCATATGTTCATCATTGTTAAAGCTGGGTGACGGGCACAAGGCTGTTTATCGTATTAAAATGATTTTCCCTTCCTTTATGTATATATGAAAGTTTCCACAGTAAAAAGCTTTTTTTTTAAGTAGGGAGCAGGGAGGGGGGCATAGTCCTCCTTCTGAAAGAGGAAGCTTCCTAGTGTCAGAGCCCTGACACCAGAGCAAATAAACAAACTCCGGCATTCTGGTGATAGTCCCAAGAGTGCTTGAAAATGTGCAGACGTTTCAATTTTAAGGAAGCGACCGAATGGAAAGCAGAAGGAAGGGAAGAGGGAAAATAGTTTTAAACGCCCATGACCCCAGCGCCCGGGGAAAGCCAGTCACCAGCAGCTCAACATGCACCCTCTGGGCCATCCTAGTCTGACTACTGAAACGTGTGTCATGGCCTCCGGCCGGATGAAGTCAGGTGATGCGCGGGGCTGCTCTCCAGGTGGCGAGCAGGCTACTCTCCAGGCTGCTCTCCAGGCGGGAGGGGCCACCTTCCAAGTGGTTTTCAGTGGGAGGGTCGAACTCTGGGCTGGGCAAGTGACGGATACTTGTATGACACAGCCCCTCCTCCAAAGGTTTAAACTCCAACCAGGGCGGGGCAGTGGCTGCTGTTCAGCCCGAGTGCGTCCCACTCTCTGCAACCCCAGGGACTGCAGCACACCCAGCTCCTGTCCTTCACTACCTCCTGGAGTTCGCTCAGACTCCTGTCCACTGAGTCGGTGATGCCATCCAACTGTCTCACCCCCTGGTGCCCGCTCCTTTGGCCTTCAGTCTTTCCCAGCATCGGGGTCTTTCCCGATGAGTCGGCTCTTTGCATAGGGTGGCCAAAGTCCTGAAGCATCAGCATCAGTCCTTCCAGTGAACATTTAGAGCTGATTTCCTCTAGACTTGACCGGTGTGATCTCCCTGCAGTTCAAGGGACTCTCAAGAGTCTTCTCCAGGTAGTGGATGGGAACCATCCAGGGTCCTGGAGAGAGGACCCTGAATCCCTGCAGCTGGGATCCCAAGACCCGCCTGACTCCGCATTTCTCTGTCTCCAGCTTGTGAAAGCAACCAGTACCCTTCTCACAAACACGGTTTTCTCATTTAAGCTGAACAGAGTTCCTATCCATTATTTGAAGTAAAGAACTCCAGTAAGATTAATAACGAATTTTCCGCCAGGTACTGTGCTAAAATTTTGATTCGCGTTAATTCATTTACTCCTCAAACACTCCCATGAGGTAAATACTACCACTGACTTTATTTCAGAACTGAAAAACTGGAGATCCAGGCAAATTAAATAATATGTCCCAGCTTACAGCTACTGGTTGTTGAGCTGGGATTTGAACTTAGGCTGGTGGATCTTGCCATTTTGTCCAAAACCATAAAACCTTCAATTAGGCTGCTTTCTGGCCTGCTTTTTTCATTAACAATATGTTAAGAATATCTTTGTATGTTGCACAATACATCTTTTGTTAACAGCCACAATCAGAGTTTTTTTTTTTGGGTCCCAAAATCACTGCAGATGGTGATTGAAGCCATGAAATTAAGAGATGCTTACTCCTTGGAAGGAAAGTTATGACCAACCTAGATAGCATAATCAAAAGCAGAGATGTTACTTTGCCAACAAAGGTCCGTCTCGTCAAGGCTATGGTTTTTCCTGTGGTCACGTATGGATGTGAGAGTTGGACTGTGAAGAAGGCTAAGCACCGAAGAATTGATGCTTTTGAACTGTGGTGTTGGAGAAGACTCTTGAGAGTTCCTTGGACTGCAAGGAGATCCAACCTGTCCATTCTAAAGGAGATCAACCCTGGGATTTCTTTAGAAGGAATGATGCTAAAGCTAAAACTCCAGTACTTTGGCCACCTCATGCGAAGAGTTGACTCACTGGAAAAGACTGATGCTGGGAGGGATTGGGGCAGGAGGAGAAGGGGATGGCAGAGGATGAGATGGCTGGATGGCAACACGGACTCGATGTACGTATATCTGACTGAACTCCGGGAATCGGTGATGGACAGGGAGGCCTGGCGTGCTGCGATTCATGGGGTCGCAAAGAGTCGGACACGACTGAGCGACTGAACTGAACAATGAATTTCATAATTCAATCAAGGACCTCTTCCACTGGGATATTTAGGTTGTTTCAGTTTTTCAGTATCGTGAATATGGCTGTAATAGCTGCCCTATCAATCTGAAGGCGTATCCAATTTACAGTTAGGTTAATTTTCTGGCATGAGTTTGTCAGGTTAAAGGATGTGTACCCTTTTTCCCATTCTCAATTATGTATAGTACAGTAAGGGTATTTGTTTTCACAGCTTGTTAAGAAATATAAAAGGGAACAAAGTCAGCTTTTCTTCAAGAAAGGCTGTTTCTGCCTTTGGGCATTCCTGTGTGCTTGGAAAGGAGACAATCTGCTCAGCTAAATAAGAAAGAAGACTCTGTTTTTAAATGTTAATTGGTGAAGGATAATAGGATTTCCCGGTCCCCAAGGCAATTCTAAAGGGCAATGCTCAGGGAGGACAGAGGGAAAGGTGCTGTTTCAAGCAAAGCCGTTCCTGTGACTTTTGCTTTGCAACTGCTGCTTCAAAAGCCAGAAGAGACACCAGTTAAACCAACACAGTGATGTGACTGTAGGCGTGTTTATGTCTCCCGTGAGACGGAGGTTCTCTAGTTCCTCTCCTCAGGTCACTCTGGTGTGGTAACTTCCTGAGATGGCACTATTTCCTACTTTGTTGTATACAGACTGAAACTCCCTCTAGCTGAATACAAAATCACACTTCTAACTAGACCTAACTGCTGGCTAATGAAGGCTGATGTTCCATCTGCGATGAGTGGGAAGCTTGAGAGAAAGATGATGGCTAAAAGCACCCAGCCCTCACAAGGGGGCAGGTGGAAAAGACAAAATATATTAGGATGCGGTGTGGGGCTGCACTGGCGTGGCAGCGGGCAGCAACCTGCACAGGGAGCCGTCACTGGGAGGCCGGATGACTGAAGGAGGAAAGTACCAACAGCAGGCCCCGACCCCTTGTGACTTTGAATCTGAATATCTAGGGGAAACTACTCAGTAACTTTTATCCACTCAGACAGAATATAATTTTAAAAGAAAATGTTTGTCCTAAAACTAGTATCAGGACTCAGACTATATTAGCACAGTCCTGGTAACTAACTCGGGCAGAGTCTGGCTAGGCTGATAGTGATTAGCTTGCAGGACAGATAAGAACGTTGAAAGGGAAAAGACAACTAAATATTCACCAAACACAATTCCAAGAAGAAAAGAGATAGCAGACCCGGGAACCTAAAGAATATGAAG
Source organism: Neotragus pygmaeus (assembly GCA_006410875.1). Classification (NCBI taxonomy): domain Eukaryota; kingdom Metazoa; phylum Chordata; class Mammalia; order Artiodactyla; family Bovidae; genus Neotragus; species Neotragus pygmaeus. The sequence goes on from SJYV01053130.1 coordinate 19,256, forward strand.
ATAAAATTAAGCACTCCCAGAAAGTTCAGGGAATCAGAAAAGAATTAAAAAAAAAAAAAAATCAGTGAATCAGGACATGCTAAGGCCACATTTCGTCCCATTTGGCAATCCCCTGCCCCGCCCCCATCAGCGGTCAGCCCAGCTCTTGGGGAAAGGAGCGGACAGAGGAATGAAAGCGGCTGTGGAGAATGCGAAGAATCCGCCCGCAGGACACAGTGCGAGCCCTGATCCCAGAAGATGCCCCGCGCCAGCCGGGCTAAGCCCGAGCGTCCCAGCTCCTGAGCCCAGCAGCTGAAGCCCCGCACAGAGGAGCCGCCGGATGGGAAGCCCTCACGGACCGCGATCAGAGAGCAAGCTCTGCTTGCCACAGCTCGAGCAAAGGTGGAGCCGCCGCGAAGACCCGGCACAGCCGATAAACTCAAGAAAAAAAAGAACGAGTGCACACCGCGCAGGATTCGCCTCCCACGAGAAGCCGCCCAGCAGAACCGGGAGGTCAAGGCTTGCGGCCTCCTCAGAGGCGAGAAGCCGCCCAGCAGAACCGGGAGGTTAAGGGGTCGTGCTTGCGGCCTTCTCAGAGGTGAGGTGTACACGTCTGGCCAACCCGCCGAGCCCAGCAGGGCGGAGTCTCAGCGGCCCGCGGGGCGGCACTCACCGAGGGCGTGGCTGCAGCTCCGGCAGGACTCCGTGAGGCTGACGATGATCTGCTGCAGGTCGGCTCTGGGTGGCGTGGGCGAAGGATTGGGGTTTTTCCAGCCATTGCATTTACAAGATTCCTCTGCCTGAAAAACAAATAAAGGGAGAAACAAAATTATATACTAGACAGCAAGGAACTGAACGTTTTACACAGAAGTAACACACACCAGTCACAGACAGCAACCTTCCCGCTCCTGACTTAATAATGTTCTCTGTATTTGCACGAAACAAAAGCAGAAAAAAGGCGAAGAGGCTGTGTGACTCAGACATGTCGTTTTGTCGTTGCTCTCTGGGTTTTGGCTTCCTTTCCGCTGATCCTGCCTCACAGAGAGGACTGTGCCCTCCGCTCCGGTACCACGCCCCCAGCGAGCATCCACGGAGTCCATCCATCAAGCTTTCCGAAGGGAAAAGCCAGACTCCGGAGGTTCCCCGCAACACCTGGGGCTCCGGCGACAGCTCTGCCCGAGGGACTGACGGGGTCAGCGACCCTGAGGCCACAGGAGGGACGCAGCAGCTGAGGACGCCCTCGCCGGCTCCTCCCACTCCCCCGCCAGCTCCTCCCACTCCCCCGCCGGCTCCTCCCACTCCTCTGCCGGCTCCTCCCACTCCCCCGTGGGCCCCCAGCTATACACGTGGAGAGTCCTTCGTGGGGGCTGCGAGTTCTCCATCCCAAGAATCTCCCCGGTTTCCCACGCCAGAGCACTTTTTAGTAACGCTTGACAGCATCTTTCTTAACTTTTCCCATTTTGCACATTTCCCCACCTTCTTAGAAAACAAAAAAAATGCAACCTGGGTTATAAAGCAGAGGACAAGAGTGGAAAGGTATTGATTATTCCCGATTATTCTACCAAGTACCACTCTGGGTCTTCACCGGTCATAAGGTGTGGAGGGAAACGTGGAAAGCTTGCACTAAATGACTCCAACCTTTACTCCATTCAGTGACTCTATCCTTTACCACACCAGCCCTCTCTCTTAGTGAAAGCTTGAAATCTTCTGTGGATGAGAAATAAAAATATGAGTTGCTAAAACACGAAACGCGGGCTGATTCACTCTGGCTAAGAGCCTTCTGTGTACACCGTTCAACACTTGTGACTTCACAAGTGGCCACGGGGCCCCTGCCACGTGGTCTGTGCGCCCCGAAGCACACTGGAGAGGCAAGGGACACCGCACTCACGAGACAGGAGCAGAGAGGAGTCCCGGCAGCTGTCCTATTCACCACATGCTGAGACGCCAATAGCTTAGATACTTGGAGTTAAGAGATATTAAAATCCACTTGGCCGGTTTCTTTTTTCTTTTTTAATATGGCTACAGTACATTCGTCTGTCTACAATGTGGGAGAGCTGGGTTCGATCCCTGGGTGGGGAAGGTCCCTGGAGAAGGAAATGGCAACCCACTCCAGTACTCTTGCCTAGAAAATCCCATGGACGGAGGAGCCTGGTGTCCATGGGGTCACAAAGAGTCGAACACGACTGAGCGACTTCACTTTCTCCTGGACAGTACTGGCCTTTAAGTCAACTGCAATAGACTTTTGGGCTTGGGTTTTGTGTTCGATCTTTGGTTCCCTCAGACATCTTTCTCCTGGTTTGGATGTCCCGGCAACGCCACCCACCACCCCAGCCCCTGGTGTACCAGATGGCTGAAGTTAACAGACGTCTGAAAATTTCAGAACGGCTGCTGCCTTGACCTCACACAGAAAGTTCGCCAAGATAGGAATAGTTTCTGAAGTGTGTGCAGGTAGAGGAGAGTAAGAAAAGAAAGAATAAACAACTGGCAAGCCAGGAAAGGTCAAGATGCAAGAAAAACCTGCTTTTGAGGGCAGCCCTTCCCCGTGGGTGCGTGGAGCCTGGCAAGCCCCACGCGACTGCTCCCCACGGGGATTCGGGCCAAGGAGGGCCTTCCACCGGCGCCGCCAGCAGAGCTCCAGGGGCCCTCTTCGGCCCGGCCAGGCAGCAGGCCGGGCCGCCGCTGCCCACGGGCTCTGACGCGAGGCGCGCCCTGAAGTTCTCTGGGCGAGCCATCGCCTCTCGGAGACACGGTCCTGAGGTGCTGCTCGCGAGAGGCCGCTTCCCAGAAGGAACTCCACAGTCTCCGGAGCTGGGGGCCCCCATCTCCTCGCGGTGGGCCAGCGCCTCCGGCGGTCCTGAGCGGCTGGGCTGATTCAGCCGCCCTGCCCCCAAGAGGCTTTCGGCGAGACAGCCGCGCGGCGACGGGGCCGCCCAGGCGCAGGGCGCGCCAAGCCCAGGGGGCGGCGGCGGCCAGGGCCTGGGGCCTGGGGCCGGGGCCGGCGGCCGCCTGCCGGGCACCAAGCAGCCGAGGAGAGGGCGCGGGCGGGCGGCCCCGGGGGCGGTGCTGCGAGAAGGCACGGCTTTCCCCGGGCGGTCAGAGACGGGCAGCCACGCCAGGAGCCGCCCAGGCAGGGGCGCGACTCGCGCAGGCGGGCGGCCGGCGCAGAGCTGAGTGGCCCCGGACGGCGACCGCCCGCCGGGCACTCGTCTCTCCTCTCAGGGAGGGTCCTCCAGGCTTCGAACACGCGGGAGACCCGAGGCGGGGTGTCTGCAAACTCTTTCTTTCTCTTTCACTCCTTCCTGCAGGCCCGAGGGCCAGCCACACCCACTCTTCTCCTTAAACAGCAGTTGGGGGGGGGGCGCCCACCCACTTTCCCGCCACCAATCTGCGTCAGTAAACGCCTTGCTGCCTTCTGCTTCTAACGCCCAGGCCGGGATAACGGCGCCCCTGCCACACGGGGAAGCCACACGCGCAGCCCAGCACTTACGAGCCTGTCCCCGGACAGAGGCAGGCCCACCAAGCGGCGCGGGGCGCGCCCTGAACCGCCGCGAAGGTGCCAGCTGCCAGCCAGCGCGGCCTGACTTCGCGAGGCCGAGGGCTCACGACGGTGTGGGCTCGGGCGGACAACGACCGAAGTACACTGTCCTCGGGCTGTCTCACCGACCTCTGTAGCTTTCGGCAGACACGACGGATTCTGCATCTGGTCCCGGAAGTAACCACACCGCAGTCGGCTTCACAGGCGGGCCAGCCCGGGAAGTAGGCACCCGTGGCAGGGGCTCCGTGTGGACCAGAACTAAAGCCACCAAAGGCCGCATCTGTCACTCCAGGCGCTCAGAGAGACGCTGACCTCGTTAGGGGAGGGCTGGCGGGGAGGCCGCCAGCAGGCCTGGTCAACCCTGTTCGCTCCACAGCTAGAGAAGAGCCATCTCCCCAAGACAGCACTTCCTGTGGCAAAAGGCCCAGTCCACAGACAAGATGGCCCGTGGCAGTGCGCGGCACGCAGGCGGCACGCAGGCGGCACGCAGGCGGCACGCAGGCGGCACGCAGGCGGCACGCAGGCGGCACGCAGGCGGCACGCAGGCGGCACGCAGGCGGCACGCAGGCGGCACGCAGGCGGCACGCAGGCGGCACGCAGGCGGCACGCAGGCGGCACGCAGGCGGCACGCAGGCGGCACGCAGGCGGCACGCAGGCGGCACGCAGGCGGCACGCAGGCGGCACGCAGGCGGCACGCAGGCGGCACGCAGGCGGCACGCAGGCGGCACGCAGGCGGCACGCAGGCGGCACGCAGGCGGCACGCAGGCGGCACGCAGGCGGCACGCAGGCGGCACGCAGGCGGCACGCAGGCGGCACGCAGGCGGCACGCAGGCGGCACGCAGGCGGCACGCAGGCGGCACGCAGGCGGCACGCAGGCGGCACGCAGGCGGCACGCAGGCGGCACGCAGGCGGCACGCAGGCGGCACGCAGGCGGCACGCAGGCGGCACGCAGGCGGCACGCAGGCGGCACGCAGGCGGCACGCAGGCGGCACGCAGGCGGCACGCAGGCGGCACGCAGGCGGCACGCAGGCGGCACGCAGGCGGCACGCAGGCGGCACGCAGGCGGCACGCAGGCGGCACGCAGGCGGCACGCAGGCGGCACGCAGGCGGCACGCAGGCGGCACGCAGGCGGCACGCAGGCGGCACGCAGGCGGCACGCAGGCGGCACGCAGGCGGCACGCAGGCGGCACGCAGGCGGCACGCAGGCGGCACGCAGGCGGCACGCAGGCGGCACGCAGGCGGCACGCAGGCGGCACGCAGGCGGCACGCAGGCGGCACGCAGGCGGCACGCAGGCGGCACGCAGGCGGCACGCAGGCGGCACGCAGGCGGCACGCAGGCGGCACGCAGGCGGCACGCAGGCGGCACGCAGGCGGCACGCAGGCGGCACGCAGGCGGCACGCAGGCGGCACGCAGGCGGCACGCAGGCGGCACGCAGGCGGCACGCAGGCGGCACGCAGGCGGCCCGGCTCACCAGGCCCGGCTACGGGCGCGTTCCCTCCGTTTGGAGGGCGGGGCAGGACGTGCACAGGAAGGAGAGGGGAGCGGAGGCAGGCCCAAGCCTCTCCGGCTCCTCACGCCTCGTGTACTCACTCTTCAAACCCTGAGCACCCTCTGCGTGTCCCTCACACCCCCAGCCTGGATGCTGAGACACCAGAACCCTCTTCACAGAGGAAGACGCAGCCCAGGGGCGCTCGGCCTTAGGCGCTGGAGTCACTGGAGAACTTCCTCAGAGAAGCGACGCGGCATCTGGGAGCGCGGGCAGCGCCCGAGGGAGGCAGGCCTCCCTCCTCTCTAGGCGGGTGACTGAGTTCTCCCAGACTGGACCTTCCCGCGGCGGAGTCCCGGGCCCGGGCTCTGCCTTCAGCATACGCTTCCCCCGAGCCTGCAGGCGCGGAAGGCAGGGCTGGAGCCGGCGGCGAGGCAGGACCGCGCGCGCCGCAGAGGCTGGCGGAACCGGGAGGCGGATGTCCTCCCGGCCGCGGCCCGGCATCTGCCCCCGACCAGCCCTCAGCGGCCACGGGCCAAGCAGTGTGCTTGCAGCCAGCGCTTTCATCCTGGCCTGAGGCCGGCAGACGGGCGGCAGGGCCCGCGCACAGCAGCCGCGCTCTGTTCAGGAGGGTGGGCCTGCAGTGATGTGAAGGCAACTTCAAATCTTCCACATCTGCTAACTGCATGAGCCTGGGGTAAATCCCGTGACCTTACGCTTCCTAATCTATGAAAGGAACACAAAATATCCATCCCCCAAGACTGTTGGAGGCACTAAGGGATGAAGGTGGGTCGGCGCTGAGTGGATGGAAGTGCTAATGAAGACGCTGGTAACACGGCAGAGAGCCCTGTTAGGGGAAAGATGAGCGAGCCCAGAGCTCTCTAAGGCACGATCAGCTATGACGGCTAATGCTTTAAAGCAAGGGCCTGAAGAGGACGCAGCCGACGAAAAGTAGCTTGAAGATACTAGTCCCGATCACTGTGGAATCACATCACTTACTGAACAAAAGACTGGTCAGCTTACAAACGAAAAGTGACGCTCCTCACATACATGATCCAGCAATCCCGTTCCTGGGCATGAATCTGGAGAAAACTAAAAGATACATGCAAACTAACACAACATTGTGAAGCCATTATCCTCTAATAAAAAAAGTTATTCCTAACTTGAAGTCACTTGCTCACTTAATATTAAACAACAAAAAAGATATGCATCCCAACATTCACTGCAACACTATTTACAATAGCCAAGACATGGAAGCAATTTAAATGTCCATCAACAGAGGAATGGATAAAAAAAGATGTGCATATGCACAATATAAACTGGAAGGGCTGGAGCTGGAGCTCCAATACTGTGGCCACCTGATGCTAAGAGCCGACTCACTGGAAAAGACCCTGATGCTGGGAAAGTGAGGGCAGGAGGAGAAGGGGACGACTGAAGACGAGATGGATGGCATCACTGACTCGATGGACATGAGTTTGAGTAAACTCTGGGAGATGGTGAAGAACAGGGAGGCCTGACGTGCTGCAGTCCATGGGGTCGCAGAGTCAGACACGACTGAGCGACAGAACAAAAACAACAAGCACACACGATGGAATATTAACTACAAAAAATAGATAATACCATTTGCAACAACACTGATAGACCTAGAGATGGTCACATGATTGAAGTCAGAGACCGATAGGAATCACATGAAATCACTTATATGTGGAATCTGAAAAAAAAAAGGTACAAATGAACTTATTTACAAAACAGAGTTGCAGATGTAGAAAACAAACTTACTGTTAGCAGCGGGGGAGGGGAGAGGGACAAACTGGGAGACTGGGATTGCCAGCGGGGGGAGGGGAGAGGGATAAACTAGGAGACTGGGATTGCCAGCGGGGGGAGGTTCAAAGATGTGCACTCCCCTTAGGATACACAGGAGTTACAGATTTATGGTGATTGCATAATTGGTATTGCACAGTTTTATAAAAAACATAAATACTGGTTATTCTGGATTTAAATACAAAATACATGTCATATACTTTTAAATCTATCATGTGGTTCAAGTGCAAGTCAGGTGCTTTCTTCATTCCTTCCCCAAAAGGCATTTTTAAATACTTTTTTTGGCACAAATGAAATTTCACCTGCCAACAATTCTAATTACAATACATATATCCAAACCTGGAGAGTAGCAATCATATACATACAGTATAAAACTGAGTATTTACAAATATACTAAGCATAAATGTAACCTCTGTGGGTGAATCAGAACTAATTAACCAGACCCACACTAAAAATAATTTAAAAAGGTAAATACGCCGCCTTTAGTTCATTTGCTTATGCTGGTTGCTGTGGGTTGACATTCATGTGAGGAGGATGTCCTAGAAGACCAATTCTTTGTTTCTGCTTCCTTTGTTCTGTCATCTGGAAAGTTAAAAAGTTTCATCATTAGACCCAGACACTTCCTGTACGTCAAATCGTATACTCAACCATAGACTTACCTCTGTGGTTATGGTTTATACTGAAACCCACTTTCTACAAATAGCATACCAATTAGTATATCAAACACACAGCCTCAGAAAGGACATCTACCTGAGCAGAATGGGGAATTCTGTGCCCTAGCCATGCAGTGTGACATTCAGAAATTCTGCTTGCTACTTGTTTCATAAAGGAACAAAAAGCGGCTAAAGCACAAGATTCTTGTTTCCCAAATCTACGTCCAAATAATAGCTTTGTATGAGCGTTGCGACACACGAAACACTGAAACTGTCTCATGTGTTTAGAACTCCAAATTTGAGAGAGATTAAGTCCATTGTCTTCAGGGTGTCTCAGTTATTCTCCAGTTGTTCTTGGATAGTTTTGAGAGAGAGAGANGAGGGGAGAGGGACAAACTGGGAGACTGGGATTGCCATCTACACACACTACACGTAAAACAGTCGCTAATGAGCACCTCCTGGACAGCACAGGGATCTCTACTCAACACCCTCCAATGACTTTTTGGGGAAAGAATCTTTTAAATCTGTGAAGATACATATATGTAACTGATTCACTTTGCTTACACCTAAAACAATATTATTTATCAACTCTACTTCAATTTTTTAATGATTTTTTTAAAATAAGGCTAAATATTTGTGCTGACAAGGAACCTCTCTAGGTCCTAGTGAATGGCAGCAAAGACAACCGCACAGAATAATGCAGTGCATAATTTGACGTATGTTTGTTAAAAGCAGAAGCAATTTCAAATGTAGGAATGCAGATATGCAGAGGAACTAGAAAGATACACACCAGGGGGGGGTGGGGGGAGTTGGGGAGGGAAGGGACATTTTGTAGCCTGTATTCTCTGGAGTTCATATTCATGGATTGATTGCTAATTTTCTTTGACATTGATTCCTCGGAACGAAAAAAAAAGTAATTCCAGAGAGATTCCAACAACAGTAAGAGAGGCTCAGCACACAGAGAGAGGGCGGACACCACAGCCTTATCATAAACCACACGCGAGCATTCCAGGATCCAACACCCTCGTCCCTGTGGCGCTGCGTATAAGCCCCCTCCCCTCACGGAGGTTCAAGCCAAGACAGGAACAAGCTTCCAGTTCTTGGAGAAAGGATATGGATTTTCAGAGATAAAAATCTTAACCTCATGATTGCAACAGACTTAAAGTGCAGAAGTTAAAAGTTGATGCCTCTTCTTGTCTTAATATGACAGAAGACTGCCGTGTTCTTGGGGGCCTGAGAAGTGGGTAGGCCACGAACCTCACAGCAGGGAGAGTCCTCCCAAGACCCTTGCGTTCCCCCTACTCAATAAAAGAAGGCTACAGCCCCCACATTGAAGCCACTTGTGACAGAAGAGCTTAATAAATTGCACAAGAAACTCCCATGATTTAGAAAGTAACTGAATAAAAGACTTTTCCTTCAAAATTGGCTAAGCCTGCTTCCTCGCTGAGTCTTGGGAACCCAGTAGCTTTCACAAAGTAGGGTTTTGTTTCTTTTGTTCACAAGGACTGAGACTTTTCCCAAATAAACAGAAAAACTCCATGAAAAAACTAAGAGGAGGGTGGAGGGAGGGTGAGAAGGGAGGACAGAGAAACCCTGAAGTGGGGAAGCTGTGTCGGCCTCCCGCGGGCAAGGCCAAAGTGAGCCGCGCTGAGGCCAGAGACTGAGTGCCAGAGGTGGGGAAAGAAGGCTGACCTACCTACCTGGGAGCTCTTTTCTACTAATTCCATGTTACAATTATATTTGGGAATATTAGGTAAAATGTTGAAACTAATGAAAGTGTTTTCTTTCCATTGCTTATGTGGTGAATACTTGTCCCCAAAGCTTATGACCACCCAGAACGTCACAAAGGGCCCTTGTCTGGACACAGAGTTACTTAAGGGTCTTGAGACAAAATTAGTCTAGTTTAGCCTGGGCCTTAAAACCAATAAGTGGTATTTTTGTAAGAGAAAGGAGAGGGAGATCTGGACACCAAGTCACTCATACAAATGGAAGACGCTCTGTGGAGATAGAGGCAGAGACTGGAGAGGAGACTCTATAAAACCAAGAGGGAACTTCCCCAGTGGTTCAGGGGTTAACAACCCACCCTGCAATGCAGGGAACACGGTCGGTCCCTGGTCCTAGCCAAGGCTACCAGGAGCTACCAGATGCTAGGAAGACCCAGGAAGGATTCTTCCCAGACCCTTCAGAGACCTGCCCTGCTGACACCTTGATTTCAGACCTCTGGCCTCCAAAACTGAATTAAAGGAACTTCCTAATAATGTTTATGATCATTTTTTATGGCATTCTGAGAAAAGTAATGCAAGTGGCATAAAACAGGTAAGAACCTGCTGTGTAACACAGGGAACTCCACTCAATACTCTGTAATGACCTCATGGGAAAAGAATCTAAAACAGAGTGGATATACGTACACGCATAACTGATTCCCTTTGCTGTACGCCTGATGCTAACACAACACTGTAAACCAACTCTAACAGAAAGTTTAAGAATACAAGTGGCTATTAGGAAATGTTAAGCTACAGACATGCGCTCACATTCTACTCCTATCGGCGCTGCTGCACGAGTTTAAAGGGAATTCACCCCTCCAAACCCGAGTCTTCACTACAGAGCCTAACTGCTTAGGTACAGAAGAGTCCCCATATTTCTTAAATGCTTCTAAGTGATGAAAGTTATACCCAATTGAAATATCTGGAAGTCTCTGGATTTTGCTCACTTGTTTCTGGATTTTTCATGTTGGTGGGATAAGAATAGTACTTCCTACATGTGTACAAATATCACAGGACACGCTGAACCCTAAGTGCCCTGTGTTTTCAACGTGTGCGGGACCTATGGCCCAGTTTACGAGGGAGGACGTACTAAGTCCTGAGAAAACACTCATCATCACCCCTGATGCCAGCAGCGCATTTTCTGCCAAGCGCCCCAAGCTGCTGCTACCGGCCCTCCGCCTTGGCCTCCCTATCTTCCTTCCAGATGTTCCAGCCGCCACTGTTCTCTGAGATAAGAGGGCTCCCTTCAAAACCCCTTAATTAGACCAGACGGCTGCTGGCTCGGGGAACTCCCAAGGGGGTTGGCCTTGCAGCTTCAACAAAGTATCAGCTGCAGGACAACCTTGCAGGGAGTGACTGCCAAGCCAGTTACTGTGGCAGCTACGACCCCGGCATGGGGGTGGGGAGCTCATTCCCCAGGAGCCCGTCTCTGCAGCAGCGCCAGGAGAGGAAAGGCTGCCTCGGTGCCGCCGACAAGCCAGCGGCACAAAAACGGTCTTTGCCCCGGCAGGATCCAGGGTGAGAGGTCAGAGGATGCAGAAGCCAGGACAGAAGGAAGCAAAACTGGATAAACAAGTGACCATGACCCAGATGGCAGGCAGACAGGGAGCGGGGTGCTCTGGGCCTAAAGCATCCTGGTTGGCACCCAGAGGAGCTGCAGCAGGAACGCTAGGCCCTCCAGCAGGACGCTGTCAGGCTTAAAATGCCGAGTCATGCTTGCCGCGAAGTCAGACCAGTGACAGGGAATGTCCCACAGAGAAGGCAGAGAGACGGGATGAGGGAGTGAAGCTGTGCCTCCAACACTGCGGCATGGGCCAAAACAGGCACCTGCACACACATTCCCGGCTCACCCTGTGCCAGAAAGGGGTTCACTGCTCCCGCCACTCAGAAGAGAGAGCAAGGCTCTGGACATCACACGGCTCCCTGCGTTTGCGCAGCCTGCCCTGCAGAAGCCCCGAGCGTGCTCAGGCCCTGTGGCTACGCGTGTGTCTGTCTGTTCTGCTCCTCACTGTTCCAGGCTGGACAAAAGCAAAACGTTCAAAGGTTAAGAACGAAAACCACAGTGGGATACAACTTCTCCCCCACGAGGATGACTGCAATCGAAAGAGCAGGTAACACGTCCTGTCATGAAGACACACGAGTCCTTGGACACTGTTGAAGGGGCCTTGGAAAACAACTCAGCAGTTTCATAAAAAGTTAAACTAACAGAAAGCCCCCAAATAAACCCTCCCATAGGTGGCCAAATGATTCTCGACAAGGGGGCCAAGACCATTCAGTGGGAAAAAGGCAACCTTTGCGACAAATGGAAAAACTGAATATTCACATGCAAAAGGATGAGACTGTTGGACTCTTACATCATATAGAAAAACTAACCTCAAATGGATTAAAGACCTAAAACAATGAAACTCTTAACAGAAAATATAAGGGAAAAGCTTCTTAACATTAGACTTGTCGATGATGTCTTGGATAGGACACCAGAAGCACAGACAGCAACAACAAAAACACAACTTAATCAAAATGTAAAATTTCTGTGCATCAAGAGAACACAGAGTGAAAAGTAGCCAAATCATAGAGACAAGGGGAGGTTGCCAGGAATTGAGTAACTGAAACCATGGGGAGCTGGTGTTCAGTGAGAACAGAGTTTCCGTTTGCAGGATGAAATACACGAGAGACGATGGTGGTTGTATAACAGGGTGAATTTCTCAACACTGCTGAACTTCAAAGTGGTTAAAAGATGATACCTGTTACGTGATACGTATTCTACCACAACTTAAAAAAAATCATTGTCAGTAACATTGTTCATATTAGCCAAAAAGTGAAAAGAACCCAAAGTCCATCAACTGGCGAATTCATAAAATGCGGCCTACCTCCTGGAATATGGCAGGGCAGAAACCAGCGACGGGCTGATACCCGGGAAGAGCTGCAAAGCGTTATGCAAGGAGCCAGTCACCAAAACATCACATAGCCTACGTTTCCGTTATAAAATCTCCAGAAAAGGCAGATGCACAGAGGTGGAAAGTGCACTGTGCTTCCCTGGTGGCTCAGTGGTAAAGCAACTGCCTGCAATGCAGGAGACCCGGATTCGATCCCTGGGTTGGCACAATCTGCTGGAGGAGGGATGGCAACCCACTCTCGCCTGGAGCATCCCACGGACAGAGGAGCCTGGGGCTGCAGTCCATGGGGTCGCCCAGTCGGACACGGCTGAGCAGCAGCAGCAGAGAGTCGACGGGAGTCTGGGCTGGAAGCGCACCCAGGGTTGACTTCAGGAGGACACAAGGCCCTTTCTGGGGCAACGGAGGCCTGGGTTTCGGTGATGACTATACTACTCAGACAGTTTCCTAAAATTACTGAACTGCACACTTAAAGCCAGAGAAACTTATCTCATGCAAATTACACCTCAATAAAGCTGTGGTTTAAAACGGCAAGAACTTGCTATTAAACTCTATTCAAATACGAGTTTTCTACAGTGTGTCCCAAAATTGAGGCTTATTTTCTCAAATACAAATGGAAGAATCTTAATGCTGCTGCTAAGTCATTTCGGTCGTGTCTGACTCTGTGTGACCCCATAGACCGCAGCCCACCAGGCTCCCCCATCCCTGGGATTCTCCAGGCAAGAACACTGGAGTGGGTTGCCATTTCCTTCTCCAATGCATGAAAGTGAAAAGTGAAAGTAAAGTCGCTCAGTCGTGTCCGACCCTCATCGATCTCATGGACTGCAGCCTACCAGGCTCCTCTGTCCATGGGATTTTCCAGGCAGGAGTACTGGAGTGGGGTGCCACCTTAATAAGTTACATTAAAAACCATCATCATCATAAAAAACCAGCCCCTGGTGGGGCGGGTCTCCATCACTGTCCTTTCTGATCAGGGAAAAAGCAAAAGAGGTCGGAGCATCCAGGTGGCCATGCCTGTCAGACTGTACCCCAGCAAAGGAGAAATAACAAGTGACAGAAATGAGTCGTCAAGTAGGCTGCCCTGCTTTCACAAGCAGTGGAGAGGCTGAAACAGCTAAGACGCGCTAATAATGAAGCCCTCTTGCCGGCATCCCTCACTCACCGACACCTGTGACCTGCTGCCCTGCAGCTCTCTGGCTTGTCTGCAAATTCATTCTATCGGAATCAGAAATGGGTTTCTGTACAATGACTCCAGTTCCCCTCCTTAAACTACAGTAGGAAGGGAAGGTGCAGCCTCAGGAGGGCAGGAGAAGAAGGGAGACCGACAATTTCTGAAAAAGATTGCAGGAGAAGGAAGAGGGAGCTGGGGCTGGGAGGACTGGAGTGGGACCGTCTAAGGCTTGACCTGCCACCACTGGGAGCCGTCTGAACTCTGCTCTTAATTGTGAGCATGTCTTTTTTCTTTTTAATCATGTATTTCTTTGAAAAAAAAAAAAGTCTTTCCTCCTATTTTAAAACAGCAGCAACACCTGGAGTCTGCTGTATGAGCTGTGATTCCAATAAATGTTGTCTCTGGAAGTGAACCGTTTTGGAAGCAGTTTGAATGATACTCGTGGGATTTGCAGCCGTGTCTCTCAAACTTTAGTCTGCCCCCAAATTACCTCCGCAATCTTGTTAAAATGCAGATGCAGAATCAGGAGGGCCAGGGTGAGGCCCCAGAATCTCATTTCTAAGAAGTGAGGTGAGGATCACACTTTGAGCAGCAAGATATGAAGGTGGCCTCAGGGATGCAACTGTTAAAACCTCTCTTCTCCCTGATTCACAGGAGCTTTCCACACACGCTGTGAACTTGAGTGGCTAAGCCATCCTTTCTGGGACGCAGACTTTTTTCTTGCCTCCCTCGGTGACAATCGCTCTGGCTTACACAACTGCCCGGGGCGGCCCGCAGACGGCATAAAGCTGTGGCTGGAAACCGGGATCTTTAAGACGTGGGGGCTCTGAGCCAGGTAGAGGGAAGCGGGAGTGGGGAGACAGCCTTCCCTCCGGGGCTGGCATGTGCCGGGGACGGAAGGAGAAAACCGGGGCCCCCGGCGGCCAGCGGTGGCCTCTGCGCTGCCCCTGGAGCCGAGGGTCTGAGCCCCAGTTTGGGAACTAAGACCCCACGTGGAGCAGGGCACAGCCAGAAAAGAAAAGCTGGAAACAGACTGGAGGCGAGAACAGACCGCAGCGTCCCTGGAGCCCTTGAGGACGGCGCCGCTCTGGCCTGGAAGCCTCGTGGAGCCAGTAGAACCGCGCTGGGGAGGCGGTCAGGGGCCCAGAGGAGAGCGGAGCCCGGCCCTGAGCAATGGCCCGGGGAGACCACGGGCAGGACGCCGCGGCGCCCTGCAGACCCTGAGAGCCGCCGGCGTCAGCCCGACGCGAGGGCTCCGGGAGGAGAGCCCTGGGTCTGCAGGGCGAGCCCGCGCCCGGCCGGGCGTCAAGGCCTGGCCTTCCCGGCGACTCAAGGCCCAGGCCCCGGGGCCCCCGGCGCCGCCAGGACCACCCCAGGGCCGCGGCCGGCCCAGGAGGGCCCGGAGCGCCTGGAGGCCGAGGCAGCCCCAGGCCCAAAGCCAGCGCGGCCCCAGGGGCTCAGCAGGCTGCGGCCGCGGACGCTCCCGGGGCCCCGGCCCGCGCGCGTCCCCACCGAGGGCTCCGCCGGAGACCCCGAGGCGCGCGGGCGACGGGAANGGAAGGAAAGTTATGACCAACCCAGACAGCATATTGAAAAGCAGAGACATTACTTTGTCAACAAAGGTCTCCATCTAATCAAGGCTATGATTTTTCCAGTAGTCATGTATGGATGGGAGACTTGGACTATAAACAAAGCTGAGCACTGAAGAATAGATGCTTTTGAACTGTGGTGTTGAAGAAGACTCTTGAGACTCTCTTGGACTGCAAGGAGATCCAGCCAGTCCATCCTGAAGGAAATCAGTCCTGGGTGTTTGTTGGAAGGACTGATACTGAAGCTGAAACTCCAATATTTTGTCTACCTGCTGCAAAGAGCTGACTCATTTGTAAAGACCCTGATATTGGAAAGATGGAAGGCAAGAAGAGAAGGGGACAACGAGGATGAGATGATTAGATGGTATCACTAACTCAATGGACATGAGTTTGGGTAAACTGTGGGAGTTGGTGATGGACAGCGAGGCCTGGTATGCTGTGGCTCATGGGGTCACAAAGAGTCGGACATGACTGAGCGACTGAACTGAACTGAATTGCCTCTACCCATTGATTTCTCTCAGAAAATTTCACCATATAATTGAGAACTGTTTGCATTTTTTAATTACACTCCAAATATATATATATATATATAT
>SJYV01053135.1:0-42607 GCA_006410875.1 Neotragus pygmaeus
TTGGGGCATAGATTTGGATTACTTTGATATTGAATGTGTATAGAGCCTTGGAAATAAACAGAGAGCATTCTGTCGTTTTTGAGATTTCATCCAAGTACTGAATTTTGGACTCTTTTGTTGACTATGATGGCTACTCCATTTCTTCTAAGAGATTCTTGCCCACAGGAGTAGATATAATTGTCATTTGAGGTAAATTCACCCATGCCAGTCCATTTTAGTTCACTGATTCCTAAAATGGCACTGTTCACTCTTGCCATCTCCTGTTTGACCACTTCCAAAGTTGCCTTGATTCCTGGATTTGCAGGATTCCTAACATTGCAGGTTCCTATGCCATATTGCTCTTTACAGCATTGGACTTTACTTCCATCACCTGTCATATCCACAACTGGGTGTTTTTTTGCTTTGACTCTGTCTCTTCATTATTTCTGGAGTTATTTCTCCACTCTTCTCTAGTAGCATATTGGTGCCTACCAATCTGGGGAGTTCATCTTTCAGTATCATACCTTTTTGCCTTTCATACTGTTCTTTTTGGTTTGGCTTTGTATAATTTGTTGGTTTTACTTGTTCACATCTGGGGAAGATTTTTGTCTCAGGATGGATTTTACCCAAGGCCTATTTTTATCTGATTTATATGTTATTTTTAGATGAGACTTCAAACTTTAGAGTTGATGCTGGATCAAGTTAACTTTGGAGACTAAGGGATGGAATATTCTGTTTGTGAGAAAGATATGAATTTGAGGGGCTTGTGGTAGAGTTTTGTGGACTGAATATTTGTATCCCATCCCCCAGAATTCATATGATGAAACTCTATCCCCCAGTTTGATGGTCTTAGGTAGTGGAGCCTTTGGGAGGTAATTAGGATTAGATACAAACATAAGGTTGGGAGATTCATGACTGAATCTGTGTCCTTGTGAAAGTCAGAAGAGGGCTTCCTCCCCCTTTTTCCTCTCTGCCATGTGAGATTACAAGAAGTAGTCAGCAGTCTGCAGCTGGGAAGAGGGCCTTCATCAGAACTCAACCATGTTGGCACCCAGATNTGAATCTGTGTCCTTGTGAAAGTCAGAAGAGGGCTTCCTCCCCCTTTTTCCTCTCTGCCATGTGAGATTACAAGAAGTAGTCAGCAGTCTGCAGCTGGGAAGAGGGCCTTCATCAGAACTCAACCATGTTGGCACCCAGATTCAAATTTTTAGTCTCTAAAACTCAGAGAAATAAATGTTGTTTATAAGCTGCCCAATCTTTAGTACCTTGTTAAAGTAGCCTGAATAGACTGATACTTGGTTTGAAGGTTTCTAATTTCAACAATTTTCCCATATCTCTAAGTATTTCTATCATTTGGCCTGAAAGAGGAAGCAGGTATCTAAAGTATTGAGACTGAATTCACTGGGTAAGTGTGTAGAGAGAACCATCTAATTACCTTTCTAGTTTTTCTTAAGTCCTTGCAAGCTCCTAGTTTCTTCTGTTTCCAGATGTGGAGCACTGTTAGTACTGATCCTCTCTTTTGAGTAGCACAATGTTTCACCATTAACCTTGACCAAAGCTTCCTTCCAAGACTTTGTCTTCCCTCGGAGGCTTAATGTCTACTTTCCAGTTTTCAATGATCCCTCATAGTTTCTGGCCCATTGAGAATATCTCTTATTGATTTTCAACATCTGTCTGTCTCTCTCCACCTTTCCACATGTATGTGTGTTTATGTGTATGGTGTATATGTGTGTTTGTATCTGTTTACTATACTTCCACTTGTACCTCTAGTTTTGTGAATTTGGTACCAGAAGAAAATGTATTTATCTCTTTATCTGGAAGGTAGATTTTAATATAAAATTTTAAAAGCTAGTTCCTTGGGCAAAGTAATCTATGAATGAAATTCCAGGTTTCCTGTAGATTGCACTGTGCATATATTATTGATGATAAGTGCACACTGTTTTATTCTTGACATTTGATGCTTCAGAAGAAATTTAGTAATCTGGTGGTTGATTACTAAAGCCTGAGGCATTATCACTGTACTGTAGGCATTTAATAGAAAGATTATTTCAGAGTTTCTGTTTCAGATATTGATAAGATCCATTGTCCCCTACTTTGCCTGGTTATTTTGGTGGATAAGGGAATTAAATAAGTGAGATTTCATATTCACTAAGCATTGTTGTTGGGGTTCAGCCACTAGTCATGTCTGACTCTTTGTAACCCCCATGGACTGCAGCCTGCCAGGTTTCCCTGTCCTTCACCAGCTCTCAGACATTGCTCAAACTCCTGCCCATTGAGTCAGTGATGCCATCCAATCATCTCATCCTCTGTTGCCACCTAAGAATAGTTTTGTGTTATAGAGCCCTAGGCTAAAGCTCTAGCTCTGATGAGACACCTTTAGGAAGGAGCTTTGGATGACTAGATGCCAGTTATTTTCTGGCATACCATCTGATAGTGTATCCCCTCTAGAGCCGGAACACTGCAGAACACATAATTTCAGGATGGACCATACTTGGATTTTCTCTCCTAGCACAGAAGGTATTTTTAGAGTATGTGTGTGCTTAGTCACTCAATCATGTCCAACTCTTCAACTTTTTGCAACCCCATGGATAGTAGCCTGCCCATGGAATTCTCCAGGCAAGAATACTGGAGTGGGTTGCCATTCCATTCTCCGGGGTATCTTCCCTACTCAGGGATTGACCTCCAGTCTCCTGGATTGGCAGGCAGGTTCTTTACCATCTGAGCCACTAGGGAAGCCCATTATTAGAGTAGAGAGATGCAAAGGCTGTATCTTTTTTATTGTTTCCTGTACTTTTGCATAATATTCTTATTATAATTAAAATAATGACTGCTCACCTGAAGACCTCTCAGGAGTCCTTCTCCTTGGGAGATAGATCCAAAGGAAAGATCCCTAGAACCTTGCTGGGACACTTCACAGTTGTACATAATGAATAAATGAAGGCATTTGTTTGAAGCTGAAGTCTGGAAGAAAAGAGACAATAATATAGAAATTTCTGTAATGAGACCTAGGATTTTCCTTTGATAAAAACAGAGACACAGTAGCAGTGAACACTGTTCTCCATAGCTTCTCAATACTGAGATACTACGGGGGCACAGAAAAGTGTAGAGAAATTGGGTCTGCTTATTTGGAAAACAGCACCTGGGGAAAAAAGGAAAATGTTTAGTTCAGTAAATGTATGGTCTCCACCAACAATTTTCAAATATTTTAGACAGAAAGATACCTTCATTGTTTCATAGAAAGATCACTCAGGTACCAATCCTCCTTTAAAAGCTCATGGTCATAATAAATGGGGAGAAACTGCTGTTTTCACTAGCCACCCCCTCAATAAAGATGATCAATTTATTGCTAAATAAGACCTGAAACCCACCAGTATGATGTTACATCATTATTACCAGAAGCCTGTCTACACATGCCTCACATCATTTACAAAGTATTGCTTGACTAAACAAAACCATTATTTTAGGAGTGGGAAACACCAGCGTGACTCCTGAAAAATACAGGGAGTAAATACTGAATGGATATGCCCAAGAATAATTCTTATGACTGATGTAATAATGATGATGATGATTCCCTTTAATCTCCAAAACAGTGAAACACTGGTATGGCCACAACTGAGAAAGAATATGCTACACAGAAACACCTTTGTCCTTTGAATCCAACAAGAATGACTCATTTTTATACAGATCCAAATCCAACAATCACATGATGCGCTCTAAACATTAGTCTTCCAGCATCCTTCCTTTTTTTTTTTTTTGGTTCTTCCCTCCCTTCCTTCATCAAATACAATTTAACAGGCTTATTGACTCATTAGAAAAGACTCTGATGCTTGGAGGGATTGGGGGCAGGAGGAGAAGGGGACGACAGAGGATGAGATGGCTGGATGGCATCACTGACTCGATGGACGCGAGTCTGAGCGAACTCTGGGAGTTGGTGATGGACAGGGAGGCCTGGCGTGCTGCGATTCATGGGGTCACAAAGAGTCTGACACGACTGAGCGACTGAACTGAACTGAACTGATGGATGACATATCCTAATGGGAGGACATTTCCGCATAAATGACACTTAAATGATCCTATCCCCTAAGAAATACCCTAACCCACTTTAAGTCTCACCATACCCTCCTTAGAATTAGGCCTCTTACTCTGAATTTTAACAAATAACTAGAAAATAGTTAAGAAGAGAAGAGAGTTTATTGGAATTTTTCCCATTGTTTGAATCTCACTTACAAGGATTAATGAGCAAGAGATGGAAGCTTTTGTTGCAGGAATAGAGTAAGTCTTAGAGCTTTTATAACAACTATTTGTTGATTTAGTAGAAATTGTGTTTCACTAGCAGGGTCATTCATCAGCATGAGACACTAGCAGCAACGTGCCCAGGAAAACCAATTTTCCAGAAGACACAAAGCTTACCAGAAGTCTTATGGTCTGAAGGCAGAAGATTCAGTTTGGTTGCTGACAAATAGAAAGGAAAAATAAAAATGAGCATTTTTAAACCACAGCACACATCATCATTGTACTGTGTCAAGTTTTATCAGTCAAAGCTGTTTAAGAAAATTTTATGGATTTTGTAACCTTTTTATAATGGAAATAAGTCATTTGGGTTTCAGCAAACCTGATACACCTAGTACTTGAGATCAGATGGACTTTCTTCCATCATAATTATCATCATCATCATCATCATCTAGCACTTTGGTTAATTATTGACCATAAAAGTGAGAATATTTTATTGCTCTTAAGACCATGATAAAGATGCATACTATTTTTTTTTATTCATTAGCATCTTTATATCTATTTTCTACTNAATTATCATCATCATCATCATCATCTAGCACTTTGGTTAATTATTGACCATAAAAGTGAGAATATTTTATTGCTCTTAAGACCATGATAAAGATGCATACTATTTTTTTTTATTCATTAGCATCTTTATATCTATTTTCTACTCTCCCAGTAGGATTAGGGACAGGACATATTGCAAGTAACTTTTGCATCCAGAGTAGAGTCTTTACTTCCACCAGCTAATTTATTCACCCTCACCTTTTGAGGAAATGGCAGCTTAAGTAATCTTTGAGTAGAGCTATGTAGCTCTGAAATGAGTGGGACAGTCCAATGGCTGCCTTGAAAGACTTTGGATTAGGGAAAACTACACATATAGGGCCTGATCATGTTCAAAGTACACATATAGCCCTGATCAGAAAGTACACATGATACTTCCTGGGTGACATTAGTGGTAAAGAACGCACCTGCCAATGCAGAAGACATAAGAGATGTGGGTTCGATCCCTGGGCTGGAAAGATCCTCTGCAGAAGGAAATGGCAACCCACTCCAATATTCTTGCCTGGAGAATCCCACGGACAGCGGAGCCTTTCAGCCTATAGTCCATAGGGTCACAAAGAGTCAGACATGACCAAAGTGATGTAGCACACACACAACACAGAAAGTACACATATAAGCCCTCATAGAAATTACCTACCTCACCCCACAGACTTACTGAGAGCTGACACTATAACAATCTGACCTGCATATTCACTGTGTAACACTGTGGAAGGGAAAGCTTGGAACTAATTTTGCCTGAAAAGGTATAATTAGGCTGCCAGTTATTTTGCAATGGCAGGCAATATCCTGCTTAGTAAGTCACACTCATACAATACAATTTTGTCTTCTAACTTCAGATGATAAAACAGCCTCAGAGAAGGAAGACATTAACCCAACATCTCTTTGTCAGGGAGCAGAGAGACAAGACTAGCATCCAGGTCCTAGGAATCCTGTCCATGAGCATCTTCCTAACATCACTGATTCATTCTGCAACTGGCAGAATATAAGATCAAGTGTCAAAAGTCTAATACCATCCTTATAAGATGTGTTATTTTTTCCAGAGTTCTAGGCTTTCCTATGGTGACTAGAAATTACATTTACCACTATTCATCTCTGAAATGCTCAGTCTTCAACATGCAGTAAACACTTCCTTCTAATGTTTGATACTGCTGATGGTAGTATTTGTTGGGTAACTGCTTTGGTTTCTTATTGATGATCTTTAAAAGCAATTATTTATTTTGAGCTGTGCTGGGTCTTCAGTGCTATGCATGGGCTTTGTCTAGCTGTGGTAAGAGGGGCTACTCTTCATTACGGTTTGCTGACTTCTCATTGTCATGATTTCTCTTGTTGTGGTAGTAGGAAATGGCAGCCCACTCCAGTATCCTTGCCTGGAAAATTCCATGGACAGAGGAGCTTGGCAAGCTAGAGTCTATGGGGGCGCAGAGAGTTAGACATGACTGAGCACACACACACACGATTACTCTTGCTGTGGAGCACAGGCTCTAGGCACTTGAGCTTCAGTAGTTGCAGTATGTAGGCTCAGTAGTTGCAGTTCCCAGGCTCTAGAGTGTGGACTCAGTAGTTGTGGTGCACAAGCTTAGCTGCTTCGCGGAATGTGGAATCTTCCTGGGCCAGGGATCTAACCCATGTCCCCTGCATTGGCAGGGAACTGCACCACCAAGGAAGTCCATCTTACTGATAATTTTAATGGATTCAAAGGACACAGAGTACATCTTTGTCTCTGAGACATCCAGCTTAACTTTTTCTGGTAGTTTTATTATTGTTGTTGTTGTTAGTCCCATTTCACAAATAGATACATAAAGCCCTAAAGGGTGATATCTTCTTCAAGGACATATAACTATGAAACTGGAATAGAGAACAAACTACTCCTACTCCTGCACTGCTTTTTTATTTGTCTACCCTTGACTGTGAGTAACTCTCTAAGATATACTGGTTGGAGACTGAGATTAGCTCCTCTGAAAATAAAATGAATTAAAACCTCTATGAGTTATGTATGTGTTTTATAATTAGAATATGTGTNTGTCTACCCTTGACTGTGAGTAACTCTCTAAGATATACTGGTTGGAGACTGAGATTAGCTCCTCTGAAAATAAAATGAATTAAAACCTCTATGAGTTATGTATGTGTTTTATAATTAGAATATGTGTGGTAGACAGTGATAGGAGCTGAGCTATTGCCTCAAAGAACCAGGGTGGGAAAGAAACTAACAAAAAGTTCTATGCTTAGGAACAGAATTATTTCCTGAGATAGGAAATGCTGGCTACAAAGGGGAAGCAGAAGGAAATGAAGGTTGATGGCTATTTTCTACAAATCTTTTTGAAAACTCAATCCGCTAGGGAAGTAACTATTCATTGTATGGAATTATGAGATATTTACACTGCATGATTTACTCAGAACCAAATACTGAGATGCAATAAGCAATGTGCACACATTTATGAAAAGGGGTCTTCAGGGGACAACTGGATATTAAACTTAATTCTCCCTGTATATGTGTATTCTGTAATAGGACCACTTTGTTCACTAAAAGAAATTGACTTTTTTTTTTCCAAACAGAAGATGTATGAAATATTTCTTATTCAGCATATTTTGGAGTGAGTTACATGTCTATCAATAAAATAAGTTCCTTTTAATGAGGTTCTAATCTTTATTATTTATGGTGGGTTTTATTTTATTATTTGTGACCACACAAGGACTTGAGAACCATAAGAACCTGAGTTTCTGAACCTGCTCCCAAAAAGCATCTTTAGAGAAGAAAATTATTCACTGTGCAAATATACTAAGGCTTTTTCTGCTATTAAGGTAGGAAAGAGCTGTGTGTAGGGTCCTGAGTATTTAGCTGTGTTCCCTGGGTTCTAGAAGATTGCTTGAATTTGTACCTAAAATTCTATACATGGATGTGGTAACAACACAGAGAAATTTCCCTTATCTCACTCCATTCCCTCCAACCCATGGAGCAATCTTCATGGAACAATGCTTTCACCATGTTACCAGCAAAATCAAGGATCTATAATAGCTCTCAACAACTAGAAACTNATACATGGATGTGGTAACAACACAGAGAAATTTCCCTTATCTCACTCCATTCCCTCCAACCCATGGAGCAATCTTCATGGAACAATGCTTTCACCATGTTACCAGCAAAATCAAGGATCTATAATAGCTCTCAACAACTAGAAACTAATTATTCTCCAGAACAATGTCTCACATGGAAGAAATAACATAGGATTTGGAGTTAGAGCTGGGCTCTAATCTGTGTTTTGTTAATGTGTAATGTTTACAAGTCATTCAAATTTTCTGAACTTCATTTTCTGCCTCCATGATTATTTTGAATACTGGAGAAAATGTTGATACAGATTGTTTAAAAGGGGCTTCAATAATTCTTTCCACTTCCACATGCATGCCATTTTTTTCAACCCAAATTTGCAGCCCTTTCCATCAAAAGTAGAGTCTAACTGTCTACTTCTTGGTCTGAAATTGGCCATGTGATAAACTCATCAATTAAACATTAGCAANCCACTTCCACATGCATGCCATTTTTTTCAACCCAAATTTGCAGCCCTTTCCATCAAAAGTAGAGTCTAACTGTCTACTTCTTGGTCTGAAATTGGCCATGTGATAAACTCATCAATTAAACATTAGCAAACATGATGCAAACAGAGGGTCTTCCTTCTCAAGCAGAGGCTTTAAACGTGCTTGCACATTGCATATTTCCCTCTCCTTCTCCTTTGCAGCCTAGCCATAAAGTGTAAACAGCCTAAGTTAGCCTGCTGAATGATGAGAAACATGATAAAATTCAGCCACATAACTGCAGTTGACAAGAAGCTAACTTCCAGAAGCTAGCTGCAGATACATGAATGAGCCCAGCCAAGATCATCAGCACTGTCCAGATGAGCCTAGCCCAAATTTCCAACTTGCAAAGTCATGTACTAAATACATCTTTTACATCACCAGGTTTTGAGATAGAGTCTTATTATCAAAAGTGAAATTATACAAATTTAAGTAAAAAGTCTGTTACAATCTATGGGGTATAATAGANTGTCCAGATGAGCCTAGCCCAAATTTCCAACTTGCAAAGTCATGTACTAAATACATCTTTTACATCACCAGGTTTTGAGATAGAGTCTTATTATCAAAAGTGAAATTATACAAATTTAAGTAAAAAGTCTGTTACAATCTATGGGGTATAATAGATGCCTAAAAAGGATATTTCCCCATCCTCCCTAATAGAGCTTGACCTGAACATTTCAAATTTTTACTTACCTATGTAAACTCTACCAAAGCATTGATGTAGCTACCATGCTTCTCACTCTATCTATGAAAATCTGTTTTTCCACATCGTGTCATGATTTAAACATTTATTTCAAATCCAAACATTTCTGCGAGGGCTTCTTTATTATAGCCTACCATTATCACTTTTATTTTTCTGATTCTCTGTTACTTACAGTCTAAAGTACATAATATACCACTTTAGGTATTAATTCACTGATCTTTAATAATTGATTTATGTGTGTGTGTCTTCTCTCAGTGAATAAATATTTACTGAATTGTTACTAGATGCAAGGCCATGTGATAGATTCTGGAGACAGAGATAAATAGGCTATAATTCAACCCTCAAGTTATTCACAGTGGCAATAAATACAGACTAATAATAGTGATGAAGTGTGATTTGTACTCTAAGAGAGGTAAGCAGAATAGTGGAACAAAGGCAGTTTTGAGGGTTGGAAAAATCTTTACAGAGGAATTTGTAGTTTACAAGTCCACCCTTGCCCCCCTGCTCCAGCCCCCATCAACCTGGTGAACTCAGTCTTCCAATATTCAGAGGGAATACTGTATACAAAGTTATTAAAAATACTGTTTAATCATTGGTGTATGACAGCACTTTCAGTTTCTCTTGAGTGCTTAAAGTGTAACTATTTTTTATTACATGATATTTTATTTTTATGATATATCTTTATCTTTTATCTTCTACAAATGAGTAAACTGAGGCTAAAAGTATTCAAACTAGACTGTATGCATCTTGAGGACAATAACCACATTGCTAATCTCTATTTTCAATAAAACATATAGGACCTAAACAATTTTCAGTGAACACCTATAGAATGAAAGAGAAAAAGGAGCTGGAAATCATCATTTTCTATTATAAGTTAAGAAGGAATTCAGTGGCCTCCTCTTTGTCTTAGCATAAAATATGCAACTTAGCCTACAGGTCTCTAAAGGAACTATCACAAATATATATTTACAAGTTCCACTCATGTTTGATTCAAACTCACTATTCTGTTCTAGCCATCCTAGGCTTTGCTCCATTCTTAGAAAGTTCCAAACCCTCCACTGGCCCTTGAACATCTGCTGTTTCCTCTGTCTGAAATATTCCTGTTCTCTATGAGTCCCTTTCATCCCTGACCAACTCTTACTCATTCTTCAGGTTTCAGCTCAAGCATGACTTCTTAAAGAAGGAAACCAGGAATCCCCAATTACATCAGGTCTTCCTATTAGAGAAACCTACACAATTGTGTAATTTTAATTACACGAGTTAATTTTAATCTCAGTCATTTTAATCACATGTTTACACTGTGTCTTTTCTTCTATACTGATAGCTGTCTAATTGCTATCTTTTGTTCACTACTTTGCCTTCAATGGTGAGAGAATATAGTAGGCTTTCATAACATTCATCTATTAATTTAAGTAAGTGCACTATTGGGTGAGGAGTCTGTGCCTAGCCTGTGTAGAAATGGTTATTGTGTTGTGGTACAAAATATTTCACTTGGTGTTGTAGTATGACTTTAAATACCATCATGCTTGAAAGAGATCTATGCACATTGTAGCCACTTTGCATGTGTGTTCATGTTGTACATTCAGTATCTTGATTGAGAATGAGAGATGNTGGTACAAAATATTTCACTTGGTGTTGTAGTATGACTTTAAATACCATCATGCTTGAAAGAGATCTATGCACATTGTAGCCACTTTGCATGTGTGTTCATGTTGTACATTCAGTATCTTGATTGAGAATGAGAGATGTATGAATCCAAGCAGTCAGTGCTAATGCAGACATTTCACTTCTATCTACTTGATGTTGTCTAAAATTAAGTGATATCAATAGATCATGGGAATTATAATTTTTTAAAATAATCTGGGAAATGTTTGCTGCTGAGAAGCTTTCTTTAAGAAGGTCTGAGAAGCTATTTCCATCAACCTACAGCGATATTCTATTTTTTAAAAGATGCCCATTTGGCTGTGAAATGCCTGTTGAATAAATATTGTTTGTGGTGGATGTTTCCCTTTAGATATATTTTGTCCATGGAATTAATATCTAATATTTTCCAATTCTTAAAAAATAATAAATCACTGAATNATGGCTGGATGGCATCATGGACTCAATGGATGTGAGTCTGGGTAAACTCTGGGAGATGATGATGAACAGGGAGGCCTGGCATGCTGCAGTTCATGGGGTCGCAAAGAGTCGGACACAACTGAGTGACTGAACTGAACTGAACTTATAGTGAGTCTATGATAGCCATTACTCTCCTAAAATGCTCTTAGGTGTAGCCTTTCATAGAGAGGAGAGAGATGGTCTTTATTGACTGCCGAATCACCAGTGATAACTCCGGCTGGAATCAAATGAATCACAAGCCCGTGTGAGCTCTGGGAACTGGTCAGCTCATGGCTCACGGTTGGGTCTTTGCCTGCTTCATGGAGATTCATTCTCTACATGCATGTCTCCGTTTTCAGCAAAGGCTCCTGGGTACCCCTGTGCAGATTTGGGGTGTTCTCTTACTGCAAACTCCAACTTCTCCAGGACTCGGCCCTCATATTCCACTCTCTTAACTCAGTTTCTGTCTCCTCACCTCAACTCACCAAGTCCTCAGAACTCTGCCCAGGACTCCACCTCCCTTCTCCACAGTCTGAGTTATGCCTCAAGGCATGAAGTCAGGGCAATCATAAGGCTTGCCCTGTTTCTTTCCATTCTCTCAGGGATCACAGATCTGGTTTGTCTGTTGTCCAATGTCTGAAAACAGTTTCATATACTGTGTCTAATTTTCCAATTATTGACAGCAGAATAGTAAATAAGCTCCTAGTTTCCCCATTATGACTGGAAGCAGAAGTCATTAGTAGAATACATTTTTAAGCAGAGTAAAATTTGATTATCTTACTACTAACCTTGACCCATTAGTAATTTATTCCAACTATAATCTTATGTATCGATTTAGTCAGAATATTATTGTCATGCTTGTTACTGTTATTGAAGTCATAAAAGAATTATAAGTATCCATTATTGAATGTTTATTACTTGTCAGTTATGGTGCTAAGCATTTTACTGTTATTCTTCACAGTATCACTATTTTTTTTAATTTTTATTGGAGTATAGTTGCTTTACAATGTTGTATTAGTTTCTGCTATACAGCAAAGTGAATCAGCATACCATATACATGTATCCCCTCTTTTTCTTGGATATCCTTCCCATTTAGGTCACCAGAGAGCACTGAATAGAGTTCCCTGTGCTCTATAGTGGGTTCTCACTAGTTATCTATTTTATGTGATGTTCTCCCTAGTTATCTATTTTATGTGCTGTTCTCCCTAGTTATCTATTTTATGTCACTCAGTTATGTCTGACTCTTTTTTGAGTCCATGGACTGCAGCCCACCAGCCTCCTCTGTCCGTGGGGATTCTCCAGGCAAGAATACTGGAGTGGGTTGCCATGCCCTCCTCCAGGGGTTTTTCCCAACCCAGAGGTCGAACTGAAGTCTCCCACATTGCAAGTGGATTCTTTGTCATCTGAGTCACTAGGGAAACCCAAGAGTATTGGAGTGGGTGGTCTATCCCTTCTCCAGCAGATCTTCCTGACTTAGGAATCGAACCGGGGTCTCCTGCACTGCAGGCAGATTCTTTACCAGCTGAGCTACCAAAGAAGTCCTGTCTATTTTATACATAGTAATACATATATATGTCAGCCCCAATTTCCCAATTCACCCCGCCTCTCCCCTTTCCCTCTTGGTATCCATACATTTATTCTCTACATCTATGTCTGTATTTCTGCTTTGCAAACAAGATCATCTATACCATTTTTCTAGATTCCACATATATGTGTTAATATGTATGTTTTTCTCTTTCTGACTTACTTCACTCTGTATGACAGTCTCTAGGTCCATCCACATCTTTGCAAACGACAAATTTTGTTCCTTTTTATGGCTGAGTAAATGATACCTCAGCTGTTAAAGAATCCACCTGCAGTGCAGAAGACCCCAGTTAACTTCCTGGGTCAGAAAGATCCCTGGGAGAAGGGATAGGGTACCCATTCCAGTGCTCTTGAGTTTCCTTGTGGCTCAAATGGTAAAGGATCTGCTTGCAATGTGGGAGACCTGAGTTCAGTCCTTAAGTTGGGAAGATCCCCTGGAGGAGGGCATAGCAATCCCACTCCAGTATTCTTGCCTGGAAAATCCCCATGGACAGAGAAACCTGGTGGGCTGCAGTCCATGGGATCACAAAGAGTCTGACACGCCTGAGCGACTAAGCACGCATGCATGGCTGAGTAATATTCCATTGTATATATGGGACATGACTGACAGGATGTAGCATGCATGTATAGTGACTTTTTTGTTAGAAACCAACAGTTGGCTAGCTTTCATTTAACCTCGATACCACTTGCTTTGAATCATAAAGCTTCCACCTACAAAGTTATGCTTATATCAGAACATAGTATTTTAAACTTTGGATTGAAGCATTCAACTCTACAGATTCCAATTTTCCATGTTTTTCAAATTAGTGGGTTAGATATTTGAAGTCTCTTGCAGCTCTAAAATTTTATTATTTAAAATATTAACTTTTAATAGAAAAAAGTATCAGTGTTTTCACTTTGTTTTTAAACTACTTTAAAGAGATTTTGTTTTAAAATTATATTCTCTGCAATTTAATACAACCAGTCACAAAAATGCACAGTAGCATTTCCTGGTGACCCCATGATCAAAATATACCATGAAATATCCTTTCCTCTTCTGAAATGTTCATTCATCAAGGCTTACAAAATTTGGTTTGTCAAGGTAAAGATTTATTGATCAAGGTGTAGCCAAACAGTAAAAGGAAATGCTGAGTGTTAGTCTTTTTTAAAAAAGATACATCTTAAAGTCAAAACCAACCAAGAACATTTTGTAGGAGAATGGCCAAGCAAAGAAAAAAACAGACTTTTATCTGTGCTAAGATGTGGTTTTGTCCTTCTCCTATTCAAATTCAAATGAGAGTGTTTGGGTTCTAAAATACTGTGAACTGTTGAGTAGTTTTTACTTAAAGTGTAGCATCGAGGGTATTTAATTGCTCTTCTATGAGGGACAAGCAGCATTTTAAAGCCCAAACCTGTGTTTTATTACTAGGGATGTGAAAGACAGTAATGGAACTTAGTATTTTTAATTTTGTCCCTGACTCACTCACGCAGCCCTAGTCAGCTGTGCAGTCGAAGTTACTGCATTTATTTGATCAGAACATGATCACCGTGTACTAGAAAAGCATCATTCATTTCTTATAACCGTTGATCTCTGGAGAGTTTCACTCAGATCTTGCCAAGAATTTCAAATGGCAGGTGGTGGGGCTATATTTTTCTATGATTAATCATATAGTCCAAATTCAGTGATTACAGCTCATTAAAGAGAGCAGATTTCCTATTAATGAATGCTTAATGCCAGGATGCAAGAATCAGAAGTCCCAGACTTAGAAAGAAGACAGACACCAGATTGTAAAAGAGTGGCTGTCACCCAGGGACATCCCTAGAGAAGCTAACACTCACTGGCTTCCTTCAGCACAAGTTCACTAGTTCACCTATTAAGGACTAGTTCACTTCAGTGTTAGACATTTCACAGTTTATTCAATGTAAAGATTCCATCTGCAGAGGCAGGAGATGCGGGTTTGATCTTTGAGTTGGGAAGATCCTCTGGAGAAGGAAATGGCAACCCATTCCAGTATTTCTGCATGGGAAATCTCATGAATAGAGGAGCCTAGTGGGCTACAGTCCATGGGGTCACAAAGAATCAGACATGACTAAACACCAACAACAAAGGGCTTTATAGCCAAATATGACGGTGAAGACTCGAGACATCATTTTTAATACCCAAATTATCCACTGTTTGTTCAATCCTAACAAACTTATTAGAGGCTATCTGAAAAACTTGAACTGAAAAGGCAAGAA
This sequence comes from Neotragus pygmaeus, assembly GCA_006410875.1. Lineage (NCBI taxonomy): Eukaryota > Metazoa > Chordata > Mammalia > Artiodactyla > Bovidae > Neotragus > Neotragus pygmaeus. Next base: position 14,987 of record SJYV01053135.1, read on the forward strand.
GAGTTACTGACTGGAGGAAGGAGAGAAGGAAGGAAATGGTAGAGCTGAAGGATCGTCAGCAATAGGAGAGGTGGGGCAGGCTGCACTTTCACTCATGCCTGATGTTGATGGCTCAGGTTCTGGTTTCTTGTTGGATCCTATTTGCCTATTTGCCCTCTTGAAAAAAAATGATCCAGTGATGTCTAGGTAGTAATGAGTTTGCATCTTTGAAAGTTTGCAACTTAAGCATCTGCATGTAGGGGACTTATGGTATGAAATGATATTTTATCACTTTATCCCACCAGATGCATTTGAACTGGAGAAAATAGTTTTGTATCTAAGGCAAACTTCTGTTCATGTTTAAAGACTTATTTAGGTCTCCTCTCCGTTCCTATAACTTTATTTGCCTTTCCTTGCTCCTCATACAGCCTCTAAACAGCCTCCTGGATTCAGCTTTCCATGTTTCAGGTCCATTCACTACACAACCTCTTGATTGCCATGTTATAGAAATCTGACATCTGAACTCAGTGTGAGTTGGTTCCATCTTTTATCTGAAGGAAAGGCCTCTTCTAATGGAATTGACTAGTTTAGTTCCCCAATTTTGTGACTGATAAAACATNACATGTTTCAATGCCATTCTCCCAAATCATCCCACCCTCTCCCTCTCCCAAAGAGCCCAAAAGACTGTTCTGTACATCTGTGTCTCTTTTGCTGTCTTGCATACAGGGTTATCGTTTAAACTGTTAATGTTAATGATTCATTTTATTCTTAATTTAATTTTATTAATTTTATTCCACTGACCTCTATGTCTAAGGTTGTGCCAGTGCTGCACTGTCTTGTTCACATTAGCTTTGTGGAAATCTTTGAAGTCGAGATGTGTGAATTCTCCTATTTTGTTCTTCTTTTTCTCAAGCTTGTCTTGACTGTCCTGGTCCTTTGCATTTTTATATGGATTTTCACATTCACTCATCAAATTTNTGCTGCACTGTCTTGTTCACATTAGCTTTGTGGAAATCTTTGAAGTCGAGATGTGTGAATTCTCCTATTTTGTTCTTCTTTTTCTCAAGCTTGTCTTGACTGTCCTGGTCCTTTGCATTTTTATATGGATTTTCACATTCACTCATCAAATTTTGCAAAAATTCAGCTGGGGTTTTGTGAGAGAGTGTGTTGATTCTGTATATCAGTTGGGGAATATTGCCATCTTAAAGATAGTTAGTCTTTTACCCATGAATATAGCCATCTTTGGAGAAGGCAATGGCACCCCACTCCAGTACTCTTGCCTGGAAAATCTTATGGACGGAGGAGCCTGGTAATGGGTCATAATGTTCCCAATTTCACTTCTGATTTTAATAAGTTGAATTTTCTCTTTTTTCTTAAAGTAGTTAATGGTTAGATAATTTAGTTGATCTTTAGAAAGAAATAACTTTTGGTTTCATTGATTTTCCACTATTGCTTTTCTATTCTCTGTGTGTGCCAAGTTGCTTCAGTTGTGTCAGACAATTTGCAACTCTTTGGACTGTAGCCCACCAGGCTCTCTATCCATGGGATTCTTCAGCAAGAATACTTGAGTGGGTTGCCATGCCCTCCTCCAGGGGATCTCCCAGGGATTGAAATGTCTCTTATGTCTCCTGCATTGGTAGGTAGGTTCTTTACCACTAGCACCTCCTGGGAAGCCCTATTCTCTATTTCACTCAAATAATTATTTACTTCTTATTATAGTCTTCTTTTCTAACTTTGGGTTTGCCACTTCTTTTTTCTAGTTCCTTAAGGTGCAAAGTTACATTACTTTTTGTTATCACTCTATTTTTTTAATAGAAGCATTTACAGCTATAAGTTTTCATCTTATTATATAAGCTACATTACATGCATTTTACATTTTTGTTTTTATTTGTCTGAAAATATTTTCTAATTTCCCTTGAGATACCTTCTTTGACCCATTGGTTACTTAAGTGTGGTTGTTTAGTGTGTTTAATTTCCACATATTTGTGAATTTTTCAGTTTTGCCTGATACTGGTTTCTAATTTCATTCCATTGTGATTGGAAAGGATATTTGTATGATATCAATCTTTGTAAATTTGTTGACTTGTTTTACAGCCCACATATAGTCTATTCTAGAGAATGCTCCATGTGTTGAGAAAAATGTCTATCATGTTGTTATTTTTGTGGAGTATTCTGTATACATCTGTTTGGTACATTTAGTTTATGGCATTCTCTATTTCTTTATTGATCATCTATTTGGATGTTTTATATTTTAATGAAAGTGAGGTATTAAAGTCTGAAACTATTATTGTAGAAATTCCTTTTCTACAATAATGGGGATTCTTAAAATCCCCTTATGTGTCACTGTATGTGTCATATATTTTGTAGCACTGATGTTTATCAGTCAGTCAATCAGTGTTAGCCACTCAGTCACGTCTGACTCTGAAATCCCATGGACTGCAGCACTGTCTGGTATTCTCATCTCTAAGAGTTTTTCACAATTTGTTATGATCCACGGTCAAAGTCTTTTTAGTGTAGTCAAATGAAACAGAAGTAGATGTTTTTCTGGAATTCTCTTGCTTTTTTTGTGATCCAGCGGATGTTGGCAATTTGATCTCTGGTTCCTCTGCCTTTTCTAAACCCAGCTTGAACATCTGGAAATTCTCAGTTTACATAATGCTGAAGCCTAGCTTGATGGATTTTAAGCATAATCTTACTAGCATGGGAGATGAGTGCAATTATCTGGTGCTTTGAACATTCTTTAATATTGCCCTTCTTGGGAACTGGGATGAGTTGAACTAGGATTGAACTTTTCCAGTTCTGTGGCCACTATTGGGTTTTCCAAATTTGATGACATATTGAGTGCAGCACTTTAAAAGCATCATCTTTTAGGATTTTAAATAGCTCAGCTGGAATTCCTTCCACCTCCACTAGCTTTATTAGCAGCAGTGTGTTCTGAGGTCCACTCCACAGTTCAGAATGTCTGGCTCTGGATGAGTGACCATACCATTGGTTTATCCAAGTCATTAACATCTGTTTTGGACAGTTCTGTGTAATCTTGCCATCACTTCTTGATCTCTTCTGCTGCTATTTGGTCTTTACCATTTCTGTCCTTTATTGTGTCCATCTTTGGATGAAATGTTCCTTTAATATTTCCAGTTTTCTTGAGATCTCTAGCCTTTCCCCTTCTGTTTTCCTCTATTTCTTTGCAATCAATATATTAGTTCCTTTTTTATCTCTCGTAACAGTTTTTGATATTCAGTATATTTTGTTTGATGTCAGTATAACTGCCTTCTTTTTGGAACTATTTGCATGGATTATCTTTTCCCATCCTTTTACTTTCCACCTCTTTGTGTCTTTATATTTACAGTGATTACCTTGTAGACCCCATTGATTGGATCACGATTTTTTTTTATCCATTTTGCAATCTATAACTTTTGATTGAGGAGCTGGTAATCACCTTATACAGTAAATGCTGATAAAAAAGGACTTACTTTTACCATTCTGTTTTCTACATGTATTATAGATTTTGTGTTATTGTTGTTCATTTCCTCTATTATCTTGTTTTTGTGTTTATTGATTCTGTAATGAGATATTTAGATTCCCTTATAATTTCCTTTGTGTGTATTTTATAGATATTTTCTTTATGGTTACCATGGGGAACTACAAATAATAACTTAAAGTTATAAGAACATAATTTGAGTTGATACCAACTTAACTTCAATTGCATATAAAATTCTACAGCTTTCTCATCACTTTACACAAATGATGCCACAAATTGCATCTTTAAACACTGTGTATTCATTATCAAAGGTAATAATTATTTTTATACCTCTGTCTCTTAAATCCTTTAGAAAATAAAAAGTTAAGTTACTAACTAAAAAGTACAATAATACTTTTTTGCTTTTATATTTGTCAAACCTAATGGTAATGGATTTCCTTTACTTTTGTTTATCTGGGAATGTGTTGATTTCTCATTTTTGTACAATATTTTTTGAGAGATATAGAATTCTTTTTTAGTTTTTTCTTCTTCCAGAACTTTAAATATATTCTCCTACTGCCTTCTGGTTTCTGCTGATAAATCAGCTGACAGTCTTATTGAGAATTCTTTGTATGTGACAAATCATTAATCTCTTCTGCTTTCAAGATTCTTTCTTCATCTTTGGCTTTTGACAGTTTCATTATAATGTATCTTGGTGTAATTAATTTTGTATTTATCCTACTTATATTTTATCGAGCTTCTTGGATTTGTAAATTCATTTCTTTCCCTAAATTTGGAAACTTTTTGGCCAGTATTTTTAAAAATAATCACTCTGTTACTTTCTCTTTCTCTTCTGGGATGTCCTTAGTGTATACAGTGATTTTCTTGGTGGTATCCCAGATGTCCTTTAGGATCTGTCATTTTTCTTTACTTTTTATCATTATGTTCTTCAGACATGATAATTTCGATTATCTTGTGTTCACAGTCAATGATTTTGTTTTCTGTTTGCCAAAATCTACTGTTAAATCTCTCTATTCAATTTTTCAATTCAGTTATCTTTTCATCTCTAATTTCTATTTGGCTCCTTTTCATGATTTCTATCGCTTCATAGTTATTCTCATTTTTCAGATGTCATTTTCCCAATTTCTTTTCTTTCTCCTTTTTTGAGTTCTTTGAGTATATTTAAAACAGATATTTCAAAGTCTTTGTCTATTAAATCTGATGTCTTTTCCTCCTCGTGTACATTTTTTGCCAATTTACTTTTTCTTTTGAATGGACCATGGTTTCTTATTTCTTTGTATGTCTTATGATTTTGTTGTTGAAAATTGGGCATTTGAAGGAAAAAAACAGCCAACAATTACACTTACAACTTATACGTAGCTTATAGGTTTTGTGAATGATCAGCATTTGAGTCTGTCTTTGGTGGTGAATAAATGGAAGTTTTTAGAGAAAAAAAATTGCCCATTCTTCACCAAAGTTCATAGTAATTTTCAACATTTTCAGGTGAGTTTTCAAAACTGGCTGGCTTGAGAAAGTGGCACACAGAGAAATAATATCAACCTAAATCTGGATATAGAGAAAAGCAGAAAGAATATGCATATACACATATTCATTTTAAAGATAACCCATATCTTTGGTGGGTTCTGTCCATTGCTTCTTATTATAGAGCATAATTAAAGCTACTTACATCACTAGAAAATATATATCTGTACACATAAGCCATGAACATTCTAGGATCTATAACAGAATAAATGCTTCCATTTATTTTGTACAATAATAACATGGTACATGCTAAAAGTTATATACCCTGATCATGAGATGATAAGCATGAAAGGCAAGTCTGTCACATGTCCATTAATCTACATCAAATATTTGAAATAAAGACAGAAAATAACAGACATAAAGGATTGATGCAACAGCGAAGGGCTCTCTGGAGTTTGCTGGAGAAGTCTATACTATAGTTACTCTGATAGTTGTCAGAGGGTTGCTTGCTGTAGACATTGAAATCAAAGAAACAGCTTTCTTTCCTCTTTTCTATGGCTTCACGTGTAATTAATTTTAATGAACTGATTACCCACTGGATTGCTATGGGCTATATTTTACTTTTTTTATGAACATGGTTGGAAACTTCAAAATCACATGAAAATGACTCAAGGGAAATAACCTAGACCAATCATTTCTAACCTATTCCCATGGTATTTACCACAAAGGGAGCATATTATTGCTGAAGTTATTTAATATAGTAGATACAGTTCATGTGCACTTTTTGTAACATCTCATATTATTAGAAGTGTGTGCTATTTACTAAATTGGACAGAAATATCATTTATGAAATAAGACAGCTGAGTCAGTCCGAAAAGAGTCTCCTCAGTTGGATTTGTAATATGAACAGTTTCCTGAAATTAAAACATTAAACTTTTTAAATGATGTAGAAAGATAACTTCATATTAATCTAGAAATTCTGTTCAGAAATTCTGCTGAATGACAAGTTGATTGGTCACTGGGGATTTCCAATAAAATATTAATAGCTCAGATTTTCCCTCCAGGGAATTTGCTCCAAATATGTGTTTCCACTGACAAGTGTGTTTCTCATCACATGCAAACCCTATCCCATGGTCATCTGTTAGCATAAGATTCACTGTGGTGGTTCTTACAGTATACAGCAGGTAAAATGACTGGACTTAATCTGACTTTGCAATTTAATTTTTTTTTAGCTATATTTAGCATCAATACATCTCTTTCTATATTATTTCAATTGTTTAACTTCCCCATAGAAAATCTTCCAAATTTACCTTTCAAATAGAATGTCCATAGTTCTTGGTTGTCCTACGTATGAGATGACAGAATCTAGATAATGTCAGAGACATCCATATGGACTTCCCAAATCTGTCATATTACACAGCATAGCACATGATTCTTGAACACATCTCAGTTACCTTAGAAGATGCCTCTGGTCATGGTATGGTGTTTTCCTGTCAGCATAGCTAAACTCAAGTCCTATATAGTTCTAGATTCAAGTTCACTACAGAGTACTTTGGACAAAATTTGTTAAGTTAGGAGTAGGTCATCAACTAATTGGCATGGGGCTACAGCTGGGCCCACAGCTTTCCACTGTCCAGCAGATCTCCATCTTGAATGTCTCCAAGTCCTGATTCAAGCCTGTATGTAGTTCCATGGTGAAGACATCGACTCATTCTTCAAGTCTCTGTGTTGTTGAGGACAGAGGTGATAGGGATAAACATGGATTTCTGTTGACCTTATAAACTCTAATTTATCCTCATGGACTCCATCTTGTGATCATGGATTCCATCTTGTTGATACTCTCCTCTTTTGGACATTCACTATTTTTTTCCCACTATCATCCCTGCCAATTATAGCAACATTAGACATACCATCAGATACAGAGGGAATGTAATTTTCTAAGTTTACAATTGCATAAGAACTAATTCCTATGGTAAATCTCTTATTTTGTAACATTCATAATGATTCTGTATCTCTGACTGAAGCTTAACTGACACACTGTGTTATACATAAGATACATTGTCCCTTAATGTAAGAAGATGCTACCACAATCCATATTACCACTGCCTTTGTAGACAATTTGAATAATATTGTAACATGTTTAGTACAGAAATTTATGTATAGGAGGTACTTGCAAATATTAATTTTATAAGAAATATAAGCTACTGCTTTTCCATTTATTGGCTAGGATATTTGGCATTCGTTTAAATGAAGATCTTACTATTTCATAGCCCAGGGCAATGCTTTGACCTTTTCAATATTCCATAATTAGATTGGCTGCAATTCTACTTTGCCTCCTGTTTACAGCCTAAGCAGCCTCTGGGAAAGGGGCAGAGTAGCCAGCTGTTCACAGTTGAAAATATTTTAAAGGTCAAATAAATAGAGCATTTCAACTGTCAACTCTACTGAAAAGTATTCAATTTTTTTTCAGGTGAATCTAAAGAAACAGGAAATATACTCCCTATAGAACAGAGCTGAAATCATAAAATTTTGCTACTGTATTTAAGAAATTTATCAACCGATCTGGGTGGATATCTGTACCTTTAGACAAAGGTAAGTATGCTTTTCAAACTATTTTGGCTTGTGTCTTTCTTGGGTCACTCCTCCTCCCACTCTATNCACATGCCATGTCAAAAGGATGGCCAAAAAGACTCAGAGTCTGAATATGCTAAGCAACTGTGAATCTCCAAGAGGATGATATGGTATGCATCCTGTCTCAATTTTGTTTGTTCAGTTAACCATTATTTTCATTTTTATGGCTTGTGTTTCATTTTCTTTTTTCACTGCTGAGAATACCCTTTGGAAAACACTAATTTCATGTATTTCTTTTTAAGCAAGAAATTTACCTGGCTCTGTGAAATGCCTGATTTGACAGTTTAATCTGGGAACTATGGCATTTTCAGATTAAATGATTGCCTAATTCTATATATCCAGAGTGTATATAAACACCTGGGGAAGCTCAGGATGTTGATAAAATACTAGCTGCCAAACAGGGTTTGTGTAGAAACTTCAAAGCCCCAATTTGGATTTCCAAATGTCAGATATAAGCAAACACCATGATAATGAGCCCAGACCCTGTTTTTGAGTAAAGGGACCTATAGAAATTTTCAGCTAATATACAGGCCAGGTCATTCTGAAGGGGGGTTCATGTTTCGGAGCTCATGTACACCCATGGTGGATTCATGTCAATGTATGCCAAAACCAATACAGTATTGCAAAGTAAAATAAAGTAAAAATAAAATTTAAAAAGAAAAAAATAAAATAAAAATAAAATTAATAAAGTTAAAAAAAAATGAAGACTAACATATTACAGAACAGTTTATCTCCATATGGACACCACAGTAGTATCCTTCCCTAAACTTATTTTAAGAACCCAAGAAACCACATAGATTCAAATCCTTACTCTGGCCTTTCCAGATGTTGTGACCATTGGCCAATGCTTTAACTTCTTACTTGAACCTAAATTTCCTCATCCATAAAATGGGGATAATAATATTTATTAGGATTTCTTAGATGTTTAAGGATAGTCTAGGAAATTTCAAATACTTGGCACATAGCATAGATACCACATGTTACCCCAGCATTTCAGCCCCTTTAAATGTAGTTAATGATGTTTTATACCAAACATTTTTCTTGGAAATATACATGTAATAAATTCTTAGCAACTAATAAGGTTTAGAACTTATCAAGGATTAGTAAGTGTTCATTTAATTGAAGGGAATGATACAAATGGAAAGAAATTATTTTTTAATATCAACAGTATGCCAGAAGTTCTAAGTAAATTATTTTTCTGGAGTTAAGTCATCACAACATTTCTGTCAGCACTATTATCCCTATTTAATAAATGATAAATAAAAGGTTCAGAAAATTGACTTGCTAATACTTGTTACTCAGCTACTAGGAAATAAATCCAAGATATAAGTCTGTCTGATACAATATCTTAATATTCTTTCTCATATTCCAGACTGTTATTTAACAACTTTGGAGACTTTCCCTAAACCCAGATTATACTTTTTTTGGATAGGGTATTATTCATGTTATGCTGTTATTAAAAATGCAAAACTCTAATAGCATGTTGCACATATTGCTGTGCAATCCTTGGATATTCTTCATAAACAATCAATACAATATTTCTAAATATGTTAATACATTGGCAAATAAGATTTATAAAAATAGAATGGAATAATGTAAGTACATGGAATCTTGTGGATATACTAAATGAATTATACTTTAACACAAATTTAAAATACAAAATACCACAGTAAATGAAAAAAGTATGAAAAGATACACCCTGGATTTGCATTCTTCTTCTAGGTAAAAAAAATTTGAAAACTTTCAATTGGGAAAAAGATTAAGATGACACAGTAAAGGGCATGGGGCTCACCTCTCCCAACAAACACATCAAAATGCATCTAAATGTGGAACAGTTCTCACTGAAAACTAACTGGAAACTGGCAGAAGGACTCCTGTGTATGCAAGAAAATAAGAAAGATACACATGTACTCAGGGAGCGAGGTAAAAAAAGTAATGAGGATGGGATGTATGTCCCTGGGAAGGAACTCAGAAAAAGGGGAAATATGTGGGTGGATACCTGTCCTGGAAAGTGAGTGGTTACAGCCATGGATTTGATGCCCCAGTGCTGGGCTCCAAGATGGGAGGGACCAGCCGCCCCACTCTCGCTGGTAACAGGAGGGTGCCTGGAGGCCTGCACTTGGCTCCAGATGGGGGCACACACATCAGATTGCCCATGAGGAAAGGAGCTGAGAGGTCTACACCAGCAGCCACCAGGTTTTCCTTGACCACTTTGGTGTGTGCCCCAGACTGATTTGAGCAATCATCACAGCCTTGCTCATGCCTTATTGTAGTGCATCACTGGATCAGCTGTGATCATGAGTTGAAAGAAGACTCAGCCTAGGAAGAAGAGGTAACCTGGTCACAGGGCTGAACCTGGCTGGGATGACATCTGCCATCACTGGCACTCATTCAGGGAGTGCATTAGAAGTAGCCCCGATCCCTGATAGCCAATGCTCCATCACAGCTCACCTCCCAGTACATGCCAAGCATCCACACAGGCCTCATCATTTCTACAATATGGCAACACAGTAGGGTGGCAGAGCCTGGAGGTCAAGATTGGCTATGAGGGACAAAGGGGACTTGTACCCATGACTGCTTCTGAGTGGAGATAATAATAATAGTAGCACCTACCTATCAGGAGTGCATGTGTGCTCAGTTGCTGCAGTAATGGCCAACTCTTTGTGAGCCCATGGACCATAGCTTGCTAGGGTCCCCTGTCCATGGCATTCTCCAGGCAAGATTAGGGGAGTGGGTTGCCATGTCCTCTTCCAGGGGACCTCCTCAACCCGGGGATCGAACCCACATCTCTTATGTCTCCTGCATTGGCAGGTGGGTTCTTTACCACAAGTGCCTCCTGGGAAACCCTGCTTCTGAGTGGAGCAAGGGAAAAAATATTCTAGTGTCTGCATTAGGCAGCACTTAAGAGGCAGCTTGGACCTCTGTTGCTGACAGGCTTAGAGCCCACATGGGCCCCACTTATTCAGTACTCCATGCACTGGGGAAGCCTCCTGGTTCAGGGAAACGGGAAAACACACTTAAAGGGAACAGAGCCTGCTTGTCCCTGACTCTCTGGGTTTCTGGTCCAGCAACTTAAGATCAGGCCCCACCCCTCATAGGGTTGTGACAGCCACTGGGAAGGGCAGTTCATCTTCTCACAAGGCTCTAGTTCCAGCACCCTTCATCTCTACCCTACCTGCTACCAAGGTAATAGCTGCCAGCACACCATGGGGAAAGACATGATTTGAACTTCCATCAAATCCAGCTCACCCACCAAAGGCATGAGATACACAGTCTGTATAGGGACACTTTTTCATAAGAATACCTCTTCAAGACCACAGTAGGTAACACTTCACCTAAACTTATAGGGGCAGAGAAAGTTAAGCAACACAAAATGACAGGAAATACTTTCAATTGAAAGAGCAAGAGAAAACTACTGAAAAAAATAACAAAACAGAAATAAATGATTGACCAGATAAAGAATTCAGAGCATTTGTTTTAAGAATGTTAAGTGAATTAGAGAAAAGATTATATGAACACAGTGAGAATTTTTACAAGGAATTGAAAAAGATTCAATCAGAAATGAGCAATAGCTGAAAATTAAAACAAAACTCATGTTAGAATTTATGAATAGCATACTAAGTTACACAGAAGAATACAAAAGTGGTATGGAGGATAGAATTATGGAAATCACACATTTAGAATAGCAAAAAGAAAAGCACATTTTTAAAAATGAAAGTAGTATAAGATCTCTGGAATAACAGTAAGCACACAAACATTTGCATTATTGGGGGCCTAGAAGGAGAATAGAGAGAATGGAGGATCAAAAAAAGTATCTGAATAAATTATGACTGAAAATTTCCCAAATCTGAAGAAGAAAACATGTATCTAGCCACAAGAAGTACATGGAGTCCCAAACAAGATGAACCCAAATATACCCACACTAAGACTTACATACTGTAATTAAAATGGCAAAAGTTAAAGAGAGATTCTAAAGGCAGTAAGAGTCATATACAAGGGAATCATAAGGCTATCAGCTGTTTTCTCTGTAGTAACTTTGCAGGCCAGAAGGGAGCAGAATGACATATCCAAAGTCCCAAAAGGGAAAAGGATAGCCTAACACCACGATTACCATTTAGAACAGGAGAAGTAAAGAATTTCTCAGACAAACCAAAACTGAAAGAATTCATCAGTACTAAATTGATTTTTAAGGAAATGTTAAATACGGTCTTCTCTAAATGTAAAAGAAGTAAGAAGCTATATTGTTGTTCAGTTGCTGAGTTGTGTCCAACTCTTTGTGACCCTAGGGACTGCAGTACACCAGGCTTCACTATCTCCTGGAGTTTGCTCAGATTCATGTCCACTGAGTTGGTGATGCCATCCAACCATCTCATCCTTTGCCACTCCCTTCTCCTTTTGCCTTAAACAACCTCAGCTATGCAGATGATGCACTCTAATGGAAGAAAATGAAAAGGAACTAAAGAACCTTTTGATGAGGGTGAAAGAGAAGGGTGAAAGCTGGCTTAAAACTTAACTTTCAAAAACAAAATCATGGCATCTGATCTCATCACTTCATGACAAATAGAAGGGGAAAGAGTGGAAGCAGTAGCAAATTTTCTTTCTTTCTTTTTTTTTTTTTTTTTGACTCCAAAATCATTGCAGATGGTAACTGCAGCCTTGAAATTAAAAGATGCTTGCTCCTTGGAAGGAAACCTATGACAGACTTAGACAGCATTTTAAAAAGCAGAGACATCACTTTGCTGACAAAGCTCCATATACTCAAAGCTACAGTTTTTCCAATAGTCATGTATGGATGTGAGAGTTGGACCACAAAGAAGGCTGAGCACCAAAGAAGTGATGCTTTTGAACTGTGGTGCTGGAAAAGACTCTTGAGAGTCCCTTGGACTGCAAGGAGATCCAACCAGTCAGTCCTGAAGGAGGGCAACCCTAAATATTCATTGGAAAGACTGATGCTGAAACTCCAATACTTTGGCCGCCTAATGCAAAGAGCCAACTCATTGAAAAAGACCCTGATGGTGAGAAAGACTGAGGGCAGGAGAAGAAGGGGATGACAGAGGATGAGATGATTAGATAGCATCACCAACTCAATGGACATGAATTTGAGCAATCCCTAGAAGGTTGTGGAGTTCAGAGGAGGCTGGCATGCTGCACTCTATGGGGTTGCAAAAAGTTGGACACGACTTAGTGACAGAATAACAAAGGTATAAACTTTCTGAATGAAAGGCCTATACTGTGAAAATTTTAAAACACTGATGAAGGATATTGAAGATGATATAAAAAATAAAAGATATTCTGTGGTCTTGGATTATAAGAATTAATATTTTTTAAAAAGCCATACTACTGAAAGTAATCTACAGATTTAATGCAATATCTATCAAAAATACCCATGACATTTTTCACAGGAGTTGAACAAATTAGCCTAAAATTCATATGTAACCACAAAAGACCCCAAATCTCCAAAGTAATCTTCAGAAAAAAGCACAAAACTGGAGGTATCACTCCTCCCAGATTTCAGACTATATATACTACAAAGCTACAGTAATCAAAACAACATGATACTGGTTGGTGAACACATGGAAGTTTGGGGAGAGTGTATGACTGTCTCTGAGTTATCCTTGGGCAATAAACCTGTAATCTACTTTGGAAGGTGAGGAAGATGGTAAAGTAGAAGAACTTGGGTTCACCTCCTCTCATGAAAGCACCACAATCAGAACTAACTGCTCAACCATTGACAGAAAAGGCTAGAACCTACCAAGAAAGATACCCTACAATCAAGGACCAAGAAGCCCCAGTGATATGATAGGACGGGCACATTCATGATACAGTCAAATTTGTCGACTTATGAACCAGAAAATAATTATATTGCAGAGGTTTTCCCAGAATAGTGAAAGTTCTGAGCCCTACATCAGGCTCCCCAGTCTGGGGTGTGGCATCAAGAGGAGCCACCAGAGCATATGGTTTTGAAGGCCAGCAGGGCTTGATCACAAATACATCACAGTACTGGGGACACAGAAACTCCACTTGTAGAGTGCTCACACAAGGTCTTGTGTGCACCAGGACCCAGGTGAAAAAGCAATGAATTCAGAAGGAGCCTGGGCCAGACCTATCCAATAGTCTTGGTGAGTCTCCTGAGAAGGGGGGCAGCATTACTGGTGAGCGCTCATTGACATGAGCTCTCCTCATGGCCATTTTGACAGCAAGTCCTAGCCCCTACCAACAGCCTATAAGCTCCAGAGTAGGGACACCTCAGGCCAATTAACCAACAGGGTGGGAATATAGCCTCACCCATCAGCACATAGGCTTTCAACACAAACAAACCAGTTCTTCTCCACAACAATGCCCAACTACATGTCACACAATCAATGCTTCAAAGTAAATTGGCCTTTGAAGTTTTGCCTCATATGTTATATTCACCTGACCTCTTGCCAACTCACAACCACTTCTTCAAGCATCTCGATTTTTTGCAGGGAAAGTGCTTCCACAAGCAGCAGGAGGCAGAAAATGTTTTCCAAGAGTTCACTGAATCCCAGAGCATGGATTTTTAAGCTACAGGAATAAACAAACTTATTTCTTGTTAGCAAAAATGTGTTGATTGTAATGGTTCCTATTTTGATTGATAAAAATGTGTATGAGCCTAGTTATAATGATTTAAAATTCACAGTCTGAAACCACGATTACATATTGCCCCTAGAATAAAGACTTTCTAACAACGTTCTCAAGAAATGACAGTCATTCCAGTTATTTCAAGATACGTGAACTAAACGATAAATATAAAATGCATCAAATCAGCACTAAACCAGTGTTGTGTGCAGTAAACTTGTTCACAATTAAAATGCATAGCAGCCAATCTTTTGAAAATACTTGCTTTCAGAACATTAATTAATCAGTCACTAAACTTCATGATGTTTCCCATGAAAACATTCAATTAAAAAAACAAACTATTCACATTTCTTTCCTATAGATGAAAAGCATGGGTTTCAGTTATGAATTAATTAACCTAGCAGCTAATTTCTTACAACAAAGAATGTCTCTGATGTGGTAACTTTTCTTCCTACAATCTTGGCAAGCACCATGTTATGTATTTTCTCTAAAATATGAAATACAATGAGAAGATATTTTATGGACAATCCCTAACCTCTGCATGCTACAGCTTGGTTTCTTTTTCTGATTATGATAGATCATTGCTTTTTAAAATCATGGGAAAGATATACCAAGTCTCCTTCCAAATTAGTACTTGGAGTATCTCTGCATTCAGTTTTGCAATATTTCAAGAATACTCCTTGCTATTTTAAAAAGTAAAATCAGCAGATTTGAGGTAACAGATGTCAGAAATTATCAAGGCCATTACAGGCTAATTATTTACCAAAACATCATCTTAAAGGAAAAGTATTCAGAAATAATTATGGCTTTCTATATTACTCATTGCAGCCATTAGAAATTTCTTTGGAGCCCAAGGACTAAAGTTGTTTTTTTTTCCCTTAATCCCTCCTCCTGCCCTACTTAGTATTGAGTCAGACAGTGAGACACCCTGCTTCCAGCAGCATAGATGAACACTTAGAAAATTCTGTTCACTTATTATTCTAATATCCCTTGGAAATATTTTACTGATAACTGTTGAACAATCTACACAAGTATTGTGATAAAAACCAATATACACCAAAATTTCATTAGTTTTTCCCTCAAAATTTAGAAAACTTCTGTATTTCACCTTTTTCCTAAACACATATGTAATCCTGTTAGGTGTACATTTACAATTTTAATTTACTGACTTTAAGATTCTAATGGTTAAAAATTAACAGTCTATTTTTTAGGCACCATGGCCTAGAGGCAAAAGGTCAGACCTATATGGAAGAAACAGCAAGCTCTTACCTTATGGCCAAAAAGGTATCTCAACTCCAAGAGTTATGGTCTATTTTATGCCATCATACATATATTCCATCTCCAGTGCAGATTCATTTGATTGACCACCTGGTGTTCCATGCTGAAAAATAATATTCAGCTGTGTCACTGTTCATTAGGAAAGGCTATCATGATTAATTTGTATCTGATATGGATACAGGAGGGGGTAGCAAACTTTCTTGTGCAGGTAAATTACCATCCCTGCAAAGTAAACATGTTCTCACTTGACAGTTCCCTTGTCACAGAATGAAGGGAGCCATTACTGTAAACAAGGGAATAATCAAGAGGGGAGGGCAAAAAGAAGAAAAAAATTTAGTTAGGAAAAACAAAAATTATGTTTTGTCATTCAGAGAAAAAAAATGCTTAGGTATTGAATGCACATTGTATGCTTTTCAACCAGTTGATTTTCAGCTAGGGTAATTGTGTGTGCATGTGTATAAATTACACCTATATGCATATGTATGTGTATGTATACATATACATACACACACACACACATATATATATAAAAGTAACCAATCAGTAACTTCTTTATAATATTTCATATTACTTATATGCAGTGTCATGGTATTCATAGACTGGGACCTGGGGACTGTAGTCAACCAGAAGAGGGATGCAGGGGACCTAAGTCTCGAGTGAAACAAGGGTACTTTATTTGCAGAAATGCATGCTTATATATCTTCAATAAAATGATTACTCAGCCATTAAAAAGAATGAAATTCCACCAGTTGCAACAAAATGGATAGTACTTTAAGTAAAAGGTCACTGAAGAGAATCCAAGCGTTTGCTCTTTCCNGCTTTAGCATTGCATGATCCAAGAGTTTCCAGTTTTCCAAGCTGGAAAAGGGAGAGGAACCAGAGATCAAATTGGCAACATTCACTGTATCGTACAGAAAACAAGGGAGTTCCAGAAAAATATCTACCCCTCTTTCATTACTTTCCATCATGAACCTCTACAAGCCTCTGATCCTTATCCATCAGAGGGCAGACAGAATGAAAACCATAATCAGAGAAAACTAACCAAACTGATCACATGGATCACAGCCTTGTGAATGGAACTATGAGCCATGCCATATAGGGCCACCCAAGGTCATGGTGGAGATTTCTGACAAAACATGGTCCACTGCATGAGAGAATGGCAAAACACTTCAGCAATCTTGCCTTGAGAATCCCATGAATAGTATGAAAAGGCAAAAAGATACGACAGTGAAAGATGAACTCCCCAGGTTGGTAGGTGCCCAGTTTGCTAGTGGAAGGACTGCCAAAATAGCTCAAGAAAGAGACGTTGACCTAAAGTGGAAACAACACCCAGTTGTGGATCTGACTGGTGATGGATGTAAAGTCTGATGCTGTAAAGAACAATACTGCATTGGAAGCTGGAGTGTTAAGTCTATGAATCAAGGTACATTGGAAGTGGTCAAAGCTAGTGGAGTTGATGGAATTCCAGCTGAGCTATTTCAAAATCTAAAAGATGATGCTGTGAAAATGCTGACCTAAATATGCCAGAAAATTTGGAAAATTCAGCAGTGGCCACAGGACTGGAAAAAGTCAGTTTTCATGCCAATCCAAACGAAATTCAATGCTAAAGAATGTTCAAACTATTGTACAATTGTACTCATCTTACACACTAGCAAAGTAATGCTCACAATTCTCCAAGCTAGGCTTCAATAGCACTTGAACTGAGAACTTCCAATTGTACAAACTGGATTTTGAAAAGGCAGTGAACCAGAGATCAAATTGCCAACATCCATTGGATCATAGAAAAAGCAAGAAAATTCCAGAGAAACAACATTCTGCCTCATTGACTATGCTAAAGCCTTGTGTGGATCACAACAAATTATGGAAAATTCTTCAAGACATGGGAATAACAGACCACCTTACCTGCCTCCTGAAAAAAACCTGTATGCAGGTCAAGAATCAACCATTAGAACCAGACATGAAACAACAGAGTGGTTTAAAATTGGGAAAGGAGCACTATATATTGTCACAAGGCTGCATGTTTTCACCTTTCTTATTTAAATTATATGCAGAAAAAAATTATGTGAAATGCTAAACCAGATGAAACACAAGCTGGAATTAAGATTCCCGGGAGAAATATCAATAACCTCAGATAAGCAGATGACACCACCCTTATGGCAGAAAGTGAAGAGTAGCTAAAGAGCCTCTTGGAAAGAGAAGAGTGAAAAAGCTGGCTTAAAACTCAACATTACAAAAACAAAGATCATGGCATCCGGTCCCATCACTTCATGGCAAATAGATGGGGAAACAACAGAAACAGTGACAGACTTTATTTTCTTGGGCTCCAAAATCACCACAGATAGTTACTGTGGCCATGAAATTAAAAGATGCTTGCTCCTTGGAAGAAAACCTATGACCAACCTAGACAGCATATTAAAAAGCGGAGGCTTGACTTTGCTGACAAAGGTCCATACAGTCAAAGCTATGGTTTTTCCAGCAATCATGTATGAATGTGAGAGTTGGACCATAAAGAAGGCTGAGCACCAAAAAATTGATGCTTTTGAACTGTGGTGTTGGAGAAGACTCCTGAGAGTCCCTTGCACTGCAAGGAGATCCAACCAATCAATCCTAAAGGAAATCAGTCCTGAATATTCATTGGAAGGACTGATGCTGAAGCTGAATCTCCAATACTTTGACCACCTGATGCAAAGAACTGACTCATTTGAAAAGACCCTGATGCTGGGAAAGATTGAAGCCAGAAGGAGAAGGGAATGACATAGGATGAGATGGTTGGATGGGATCACTGACTTATGGACATGAGTTTGAGCAAACTCCAGCGAATGGTGAAACACAGGGAAGCCTGGCATGCTGCAGTCCATGGGATCACTAAGAGTCAGACACAACTTGGCAACTGAACAACAAAAATACTATGATGACACTAGTCAAAAGAACATGGCATCAATTCACTAAGATGTTGTATATAACCATTAACATATATGCAATCATGTCGATCCATGGCAAAGCCAATAGAGTATTGTAAAGTAAAATAAAGTAAAAAAAAATCAAAATAAAAAAATATATAGGAGGAAAACACTGATGAAACTACAAGCAGAAACAAATAAATCCACTATTTTGAGACTTCAGCATCCTTCTATTAGAAATGGAGAGATCCAGCAGGAATAAAATCTGTAAGGCCAGAGTTGAACTGAACAGCACCATCAACCAATTGGATTTAACTGATATCTGTAGACTAATTCATGTAACATCAATAGCTTATTATTCTCAAGGTCAATGAAAGACTAAACAAGATATAACACTTTCTGGGCCATAAAAAAAAAACACACCTTAACAGATTTAAAAGTATAGAAATCCTGCAATTTTTGTTTTCAGAACACAATGGTGAGAAACTTTTTCTTTCCCACTAAGATTAGGAAAAAGGCAAGGATGTTTCCGCTCACCACTTCTTTTCACATCATACTGGAATCTCAGCTAATAAGAAGAAACAAAAGGCACAAAATTTGGGAAAGAAGAAATAATACTCTCTTTAAAAGCTAATATTATTTATGTAACAAAAATCCTGAAACTAATAAGCAATTATAGCAAGGTGTTGCAGAATATGTTATTATATAAAAGACAATCACTTTCTGTTATTGTCTGAATGTTGGTGTTCTCCCAAACCTCACAAATTCAGATTCTAACCCCTAAACCTAGACAGCATGTTAAAAAGCAGAGACATCACTTTGCCAGCAAAGTTCTCTATAGTCGAAACTATGGTTTTTCCAGTAGTCATATACGGCAGTGACAGTTGGACCATAAAGAAGGCTGAGCACCAAAGAATTGATGCTTTTGAATTGTGGTACTGGAGAAGACTCTTGAGAGTCCCTTGGACTGCAAGGAGATTGAACCGGTCATTCATAAAGAAAATCAACCCTGAGTATTCATTGAAAGGACTGATGCTGAAACTGAAGCTCCAATACTTTGGCCACCTGATGCAAAGAGCTGACTCATTGGAAAAGATGCTGATGCTGGGAGAGATGGAAGGTAAAAGGAGAAGGAGACAGCAGAGGATGAGATGGTTAGATAGCATCACCAACTCAATGGACATGAATCTGAGCAAACTCTTAGAGGTAGTGGAGGACAGGTGAGCCTGGCATGCTGCAGTACATGGGGTCACAAAGAATCAGACACAACTTAGTGACTGAACAACAACGACAAAGGTAATGGTATTAGGAGGTGGGGCATTTTGGAGGTGATTAGGGCATAAGCACAGAGCTCTCACAATGGGATTGGTGCCTTAGAAATGAGGCTCCAGAAAGCTTGCTTGTCTATTCAGCCATGTAAGACTACAACAAAAAAGTTGCAACCCAGAAGACAGCCCTCATCTGACCATACTGGCACCCTGATCTTGGACTTTCAGTATTCAGAACTATGCAAAATGAATTTCTATTTTTCATAAGCCACTGAGTCTTATGGTATCTTGCTATAGCAGTACTACACACTAAGGCACTTTCCTATATACCAACAATGAACAAATGGAATTTGAAATTACAAACATATTACCACTTACATTATTATCAGAAAATTAAAATATTTTGGTGTACAACTAATAAAATGTGTACAAGAGCTATATGGTTAAAACAACAGAACTCTTATGAATGAAATCAAAGAGAAAAATAAATGGAGAGATATTCCATGTTCATGGATAGGAAGACTCAAAATTGTAAAGATGTCAGTTCTTCCCAACTTGATCTATACATTCAATGCAATCCCAACCCAATTCCAAGCAAGTATTTTGTGGGTATTTACAAGTGGATTCTAAAGTTTATATGGAAAATAGAAAATAAAAAATAATAATAAAGTTTATATGGAAAGGCAAAAGGTCCAGAATAATCAACATAATATTGAAAGAGAATTTTGAAATTTGACACTACCCAACTTCAAGACTTAGTATAAAAACTACAATATTCAATACAGTATAGTACTGGTGAGAGAATAGACAAATAGAACAGTGTAACAGAATAGAGAGCTCAGAAATAGATACCCATAAGTATAGTCAACTTGGATTTTTCCTGATGGCTCAGACAGTGTAGAAACTGCTTGCAATGAGGGAGACCCAGGTTCAACCCCTGGGTCTAGAAGATCCCCTGGAGAAGGGGATGGCTACCCACTCCAGCATTCTTGTTTGGAGAATTCCATGGACAGAGTAACCTGGTGGGCAACAGTCCATGGGATTACAAAGAGTCAGATAAGACTGAGCAACTAACGCTTTGACTTTTCACATAGTCAAGTAATCATTGACAAAGGATCAAAAGCAATACAATACAGCTTTTTTTCAGTAAAAGTTGTTGAAAAAAACTGAATATCCATATGCAAAAAAAAGAAAAGGATCTTTACAAAGACCTTAAAAGTTTTATGAAAAATGAACTCAAATGGATTATATACCTAAATATAAACCCTATTCCTAGAAAATAAATCAAGATGACCTTTATAAACAACTCTTTAGCATAACCCCCAAAAAACAATCTATAAAACAAAATAAATAATTAAGCTGCACTTAATTAAAATTAAAAATCTATGCCCTGCAAAAGACAGTGTCAAGAGAATGAAAGTAAAGAGACTGGAGAAAATTTTTGCAAAGACATAGCTGATAAAGAACTGTTATCCAAAATATACAATCTTAAAAACTCAACAATAATTGCAACAATAAGAAAATGAGGAACCTGATTAATAATGGGCCAAAGGCCTTGACAAACATCTCACCAAATAAGATATATGGATGACGACAATATGAAAAGATGCTCCACATCATATAATGGAAATTCAAATTAAAAACAACAATGACATGCTATTACATACCTATCAGAATATCTAAAATGCCAGAAAACTGACAACAGAAAATGTTCAAGAAGCTTAGGAGTAACAGGAGCTCTTATTCATTGCTAATTGAACTTTAAACTGGTAACACTTTGGTTTTTTATTTTTCTTTTTAAATTTAATTTAATTTTTATTTTACTTTACAATACTGTATTGGTTTTGCCATACATCAACATAAATCTGCCATGGGTTGGTACACACTTTGGAAGGCAGTTTGATAGTTTCTCACAAAGGTAAACATAGTCTTATCACATGATCTAGCAATCATTCTGGTATTTAACCAAAGCAACTGAAAAAACATCAACACACCTGTATATTTACACCTGGATATTTATAGGAGGTTTATTCATAATTGACAAAACTTGGAAGCAGCACTAAAAATACATTATCTATTCAGCCTTGAGAAGACATAGCTGCTGCTGCTAAGTCGCTTCAGTCATGTCCGACTCTGTGCGATCCCATAGACAGCAGCTCACCAGGCTCTGCCGTCCTTGGGATTCTCCAGGCAAGAACACTGGAGTGGGTTGCCATTTCCTTCTCCAATGCATGAAAGTGAAAAGTGAAAGTGAAATTGCTCAGTCGTGTCTGACTCTTTGCAACCCCATGGACTGCAAGAAGACATAGAGGAAACTTAAATGCATATTACTAAGTGAAAGAAGTCAATCTGAAAAAGTTATGTTACTGTAGGATTCCAACTATATGACATTATAGAAAAAGCAAACTGTAGTAAAAAGATCAGTGGTCAAAGGGGTTAAAAGGGAGAGAAGGATGAACAGTCAGGAGAGCAGAGGATTTTTATGGCAAAGAAAGTCTTCTGTTAGATACTCTAATGGGGAATAAAGGCCGCTGTTAAAAACCTGTAGAATATACTACACTAAGAGTAGACCCTAATGTAAATTATGGACCTTGGGTGATATGATGTATCAATGTATGTTCATCAGTTCTAACAAATGTGCCACTTTGGTAGGCATGTTGATATTGAGAGAGTTTATGAATATATGGGGGAAGGGTATATGTGGGAAATCTCTATACCTTCTACTCCAATTTGTTGTGAATCTTAAACTGCTCTAAAAAATTCTGCTGCATTCAATAATAGACAAACAAATACATTTTTAAAGCAATTTTTGCCATGGAGGAGGTCTTAACTCCGATAATACTGATGTAAGACTTTTTGAAGAAACTGATACGTGTAAATATGACCAGAGCAGAAAAAAAAAATATTTTCCTAGAATATCATGTAACCACACACAGTTTTAATCTCTACCCCACCCTATCCTTTCTATACCATATCTGGGCAAGCTGGTTAAAAAACCCAAAACAAAAATATGGTGGCTCCCTTCTTCTGTGCCAGTAGGATATTCAAACCACACAGACCTCTGTCCATGTTCAGGAACCCACACAAAAGCCCAACTCCTCTAACCACAATAAAACCCCAAGCCAGATTACATTTTCTGCCTGTCAAGCAATGCATAGTTCTTCTTGGGAGCATAACATATTTACTATGTTCTCCCCAGAAAGCTTCATGTGAGAAATAACTTTTCATATCCTCTAATTATATTTGTGGCATCATCAGTCTTGACATTTAAACAAATCTGAGGTTTAGAGATATGACATCATTCTGTGGTGACAATAATATGGATGAAGGAAATTTTATCTTTAGTATTTAAGAAATAAAGAAGGAATGATAGAATATCACCATACTGCAACTCATAATGAATGGGACTTATCACTGTTCTAATAACAACTAAAAATATAAATTATTTGCCTTCTGGTGGCAAACACACAAACATCTCTTAAAATAACCTTCCAAAATATTAACCTGAATCTGATAGTTTTGAGACTNTGCCGTGGTCGCACTGCACCGAGGTTCATGCTGTGTGCCATGTTAGGACTTATCACTGTTCTAATAACAACTAAAAATATAAATTATTTGCCTTCTGGTGGCAAACACACAAACATCTCTTAAAATAACCTTCCAAAATATTAACCTGAATCTGATAGTTTTGAGACTTAGTACAATTTATATGAAACACAGAACTGATTAAAACCTAAATGTTGCCATGGTGACACAATTAACAAAATTCAGAATGTGAAAATTCTATAGGGCAAAAAAAAATGCTTTCTTAAATAATTTTAAAGGAAATTGGAAGAATTATTAGGAAAAAAATCTGAAACCCCCTTTGGGTTCCTCTAAATCCACAATGAAATCACCAAAAGTTTTCTTTTATTCAGTAGAATTTGAATGGCAAAGAATAACCGTGACTTTGATGGAAATGAGTGATTTATATGTCTTTGATGACAGTGTTAATCAAAATCAAGTGGAAAGATTGACCTACATGTTTATACCACAGCCTAGTTTTATGGGTTGGTTTACTTGCTTATTGTACTGGCCAAAAATATCCTTAATTGCTGTCACATCATGAAAAATACTTTCAGGATTAGGAAAAAATGGCTTTTCCCATGAGATAACAAATCGGAGAATGCTATTCTGCCACAGATACTCTCAGCTTTCCACTTCATTAGCCATGAAGGGCAATACTTTGCACTAAAATGGGAGATTCATTAGAATGGATAGTAATCTGTGAATCCATAATGCCTCTATAGAAAATTTATCCATACCCCAAATTAAACTGAGTGTGCTCTTACTACATCTTGCAGCAATATTTTGAGATATAAGGAGCATTTTAAATAAATTGTTAACTGTCTGTAATTCAGGATCTGTTATTTGAGACCTCCTTTAAAGAGATGGGATTGTTTGGTACATTTCAGTGCCATTGAAGTAAATTAAAACTATATCTGTGACAAAAGAAAAATGTAACAGCCCTAAATGAAGTCTTGATTCATTACTGATATGACCAATTCACCAATCAGAATATAATGATCTGATTTTAACCTTGTAACTAAGCTTCATACATTGTTCTTTCCTATACCCATCCTTTTTTATATACATCAAATAATGGCATTCTCAGTACATGTATGTAAATATGATACATTGAAGTATATAGCGGATATGCTAAAATAACCCCACCCCCAATTTTTTTTCTGAGCAACTCCTGTAGGTATTTCATTTTTAATTCCCTTTACCACAATACTATTTGAAAGCAGCAATTCAAAGATAGCCACATAAAATTAAAATTGATCAGAGTTTTTTATGATATGGTAATTTCTTCCATGATAAGGCCTGAATTCACGCCAGAAAGAAGATCAGACATGCTTTATGCCATGAACATAGAAATGATCTAAGGGAATTGAAGTAGCTATGATTGAATGAGAGAGTTGGACTGTGAAGAAGGCTGAGCACTGAAGAATTGATGCTTTTGAACTGTGGTGTTGGAGAAGACTCTTGAGAGTCCCTTGGACTGCAAGGAGATCCAACTAGTCCATTCTGAAGGAGATCAACCCTGGGATTTCTTTGGAAGGAATGATGCTAAAGCTAAAACTCCAGTACTTTGGCCACCTCATGCGAAGAGTTGACTCATTGGAAAAGACTTTGATGCTGGGAGGGATTGGGGGCAGGAGGGGAAGGGGACGACAGAGGATGAGATGGCTGGATGGCATCACGGACTCGATGGACATGAGTCTGAATGAACTCCGAGAGATGGTAATGAATAGGGAGGCCTGGCATGGTGCGATTCATGGGGTCACAAAGAGTCAGACACGACTGAGTGACTGAACTGAACTGAACTGATGATTGAATGTGCAGAGTAACTCTGCACAGTTCTTCATTGTTCTTTTTTTTCTGTAATTGAGACAGCTTCTCTTAGGCAAAACACAGATACTTCAATTCCCTTAGATCATTTTGATGATGGAATGAACTTCCATCACAAGTCCTTTGGAGTAAAATTTGAGATAAAGATTAAAATAGCATTATACGAGCATTATAATAAATTTTAAAATATTCATTGTCTAAAAAGGAAAAACATGCACAAGACTCGTTAACTAATAAAGGATGGAGACAAAAAATTCTGGATCATAAAACAAGGCAAATGAAATAGTATTTGACAAATAAAATGAAATTTTAAATAAAAATGCAATTTAAAAAAGAAGCATGCTTTGGACATTATCATTTTATTTTCATCAATAAAACATCAGAAAAAAATGAACTCCATGCACACTATGTGGTAAATATGACATTATCTTATTAAAGGCTAATATAAAGGTTATAAAATATGCCTGCAGAAACCTCAAGGGAGATAAGACACCAATAATGCTATAGCAGAATTTGAAACAGCATTGAAATCATTGAGTAGTATCAATATGATGGAAAAAAGAACAAGTGAGGTGGAGGACAAATATGAGCCTCTCTCAGAACTCAAAGGAAAAGGAATGAAAATGTTAACAAAAAGAACAGTAAATATAGAAGATGGGAAAAGAAGCTACAACTTACAGAAAAATATTATGAAGAAAAAGACCATAGCAAATAAAAATGATAAATGTTAAATGTACTTGATCAAGAAATATCTGCCTCTATAAATTGATAAGATTCATATACCATGCAAAATTAATAGTGATATGTACCTGTCATTATGCAAGAAAATTTTAGATGAAGAAGAAATATATAAATATTCAAGCAATGGAAGAGTGAAGTTACTTATAAGGAAGGAAATTAGGTTGATCTCAAACAGTTTCGGAGACTTTAAATGCAACAATAGAATGAAACGAGAGACAGAATTTTGATAAGTTTATATCTGTTTATACCTCATCAACTGAGTAAACTTTTGGTATTTTTGGTAAACTTTCTACTTTTATACATGAAACATGTTCTCCAACTTACTCTTCTTTGAAAAAAAAGATACATCATAGAGTTTAAGATATATATATAATAAAGCATTTGACAAAATTTAATATCCCTTTATGATAAAAAGCTCTCAACAAATTGGGTATAAAAGGATATATTTCCATCCTGAACCACCCTTATGGGGAACACGTGTATACCTGCGGTGGATTCATGTTGATGTATGGCAAAACCAATATAATATCATAAAGTAATTAACCTCCAATTAAAATAAATGTATATTTAAAAAAGAAGGATATATCTCAGCATAATAAAGGCCATATGTGGCAAACCCACAGCTAACATCACACTCAATGGTGAAATCCCTCCAAGATCAGAAACAAGACAAAGGTGCTTACTTTCACCACTTACTCAACATGGTACCAAAAGTGCAAGCCAGAGCAATTAGGAAAGAAAAGTAAATAAAAGTCATCAAAATTGGGAAGGCAGAAATAAAATTGGCTCTGCTCATGACATCATCTTTTATATAGAACATCTAAAATACTCCACCAAAAAATCCTCTGACCTAATGAACTAATTCAGTAAGGTGGCAGGATTCAAAATTAAAACAACACACACACACACACACACACACACACACACACATATATGTATAGATGGCCAAAAAGTTTGTTTAGCTTTTTCTATAAGATGTCATGGAAAACCCTGAATGAACTTTTTGGCCAAGCTGTATGTACACATACACACACACACACTACTGCTGTTGCTGCTAAGTTGCTTCAGTCGTGTCCAACTCTGTGCAACCCCACAGATGGCAGCCCACCAGGCTCCTCCGTCCCTGAGATTCTCCAGGCGAAAACACTGGAGTGGGTTGCCATTTCCTTCTCCAATGCATGAAAGTGAAAAGTGAAAGTGAAGTCGCTCAGTCGTGGGCGACTCCTAGTGACCCCATGGACTGCAGTCTACCAGGCTCCTCTGTCTATGGGATTTTCCAGGCACAATGAATCATTATTCAGCAGTAAAAGAAAATGAAATCCTGTTTTGTGACAAACATAGATAGACCTAGAGAGCATTATCGTATGTGAAATAAATCAGATTGAAAAAAAATGTATGTTTTTACTTATATGTGGAATCTAAAAACATCTAATTACTGGAAACAATGTAGAATAGTGGTTGCTAGGCCCTTAGGAGTGCCAGAATAAGATTTTGGTCAAAGGGTAAAAAATTTGAATAAAATAAGTAACTTCCAGAGATTTAATGTACAGCATGGTGACTGTAGTTAATAATGTATTGTATACTTGAAAGTTTCTATGAGAAGAGCTCTTTGATGTTCTCATCACAGCAAAATAATACACAATAATTCTGTGAGGTGAAAGATGTGTTAATTAATCTTATTGTGGTAAACATTTTATAATACATACATGTTTCAAATAATCACAATATACACCTTAAACTTATATAATGTTATATGCTAATTATATGTCAATAAAGCTGGGAACAAAAAAGAATCATGAAAATTCTGGAAGTAAACAAAAATGCAAAGCTGAAGAACTGTGTAAAACCAATAGCTGTAAGCATGATTAGTAAATTAAATTCTCATGAC
>SJYV01053140.1:0-13276 GCA_006410875.1 Neotragus pygmaeus
GGCAGGAGGAGAAGGGGACAACAGAGGATGAGATGGCTGGATGGCATCACTCACTCGATGGATGTGAGTCTGAGCGAACTCCGAGAGTTGGTGATGGACAGGGATGCCTGGTATGTTGCTATTCATGGGGTTGCAAAGAGTCGTATATGACTGAGCGACTGAACTGAACTGAACTGAACTGATGGCAAAAAGACTTATTTACTGAGCACTTGAGAGAAATGCTCTCATTCATTTTTATTTCCCTAAATCCTGGCTTAAAGAACTATAAATGGTGAGTGTTCAGCATATGTTTATGAAATGTTTTGATTGAACAAAAATGGATGGACTATTGTGTTAGATAAATATAGTACTCCTATCTAACAACTTATCAGTTCTCATTTATACCAAAGTTTAGACTTTGATATCAAATTATTCTAGGATCAGATCTCAATCCTAGCACATATTAGCTGTGATATTTGTAAAAGGTATTAAAATACTTTGAACTTCAGTTTCCTGTCTGTCGAAAGGGAATGACTTTACCTATATCAGAAGGTAAGGATGAGAAATGAAACTGCTGTTATTTTTACACTGGCCATTATTATTATGTTTTACCTAGACGATACCACTTCATAACTGATCCTCTTAAATTAACCATTCCCTTCCCCAATCCATTCTCTACCCAGGAGTCAGCACAATCTCTCTAAAATGAAAATTGGATCATGTATTTTTGCTGCTAAGTCCTCGAGTATTTCTCTCTTGCACTAAGAATAAAATCTATATTTCTTGGAGCCAGTTAAGATTAGAATTTCTTCGAGCCAATTAAGACTCAATCTGACCCTGTTTCTATCTTTTTCATCACTAATATGTTGTTTAGTTTGATAATCTGACAGGTACGTGTTACATACTATGTCTGAGTGTGTCTGTGAATGTGTTTCTTGATGAGTTTAGCATCTGAATCAGTGGACTGAGAAAACTGACCTCCTTAATGTGGGTGTGACCTCAAGCTTCCTTGTATGTGGAAAGAGAGGAAGAAGAGACTGCCTATTGTTACTCTGAGAGTCCTGATTAATATAACAATCCACATTAAAAGTCATATATACTTCAGTGAGCTGGACAACTTATTTCTCCATGGAAGCTCCATGTTCTTTTCTACAAGCATATATACCAAGATATGTCTGCCCTTAATAGTGACCCTTCCAGATCCTCTTCCTTCACCTCCTCACTTACTTTTTCCTTTTCTCCCTGATTCGCTTGATTAAATATTAGCTTTCTTTCAAGTGGGATTCCTTTCTTTATTTTTTTACTTGAAAATGCCCCTAGGAAAACTTAGAAGCTCCTCATGACTGGGTCATGCGTTTCTCCTTTGGGTGACCTGTGATACTCTGGGCTCATATGATTCTAGCATTGACTTTATTGCATTCAAGTTTCTCATCTGCTTCTCCACTTACCTTTCAAACATTAATATTTGCTTAAATCTCTAGTATAGTTCCTAATACCTGGTATGTGATAAACAGTTGAATAAATGAATGAAAATAAGATGGCATTTGTAAAAATTGGTACAGTTACTAGTGTATAATGTGTCAAGAATAAGTAAGATAGACATAAAGAAGACATCAATTTAAATTTTTTTGACACATTTCCCTTTGCTTAGGTAGTAAAACTCTTAAAAAATTTTCAGCTGACTAGTCATTAGTTTCAGTTACTAGCACAGAGAAGAAAATCATAACTCGATGTCTGAATAAATTATATTTTTCTAAATCCTGGTGATGGTCACTGTGCCTATTTTTTTAGTTATAGATGATTCCCTTCCAATAGGGAGAGAAATTTCTGATATACTTTCCTTTCTCAATGGTGGGGCTTCTAATATTCAGTTTCCTAGCATGTATAAAAATTAACTTTTAAAATGATCATGGTCTGTGGAATTTAGATGCTAAACCCTGAGATGCTGAATTTTCTACAGTGTTACTTTTATTACCAGAAAATTGTTCCAGCTATTTTGACAATGGTATCATATATTTTATAATACTAATTCTTAACTCTATTTCAGAGAAGTATTGTTTACACATTAGAATCACTTGAACTCCTTTTAAAAAGGCAAATATTTGGGTCACATACCAGATCAATTAAATTGCAGTCCCATGGAATGGGGGCTGTTTAGTTCAGTACAGTCGCTCAGTCGTGTCCGACTCTTTGTGACCCCATGAATCGCAGCATGCCAGGCCTCCCTGTCCATCACCATCTCCTGGAATTCACTCAAACTCACATCCATCGAGTCAGTGATGCCATCCAGCCATCTCATCCTCTGTCATCCCCTTTTCCTCCTGCCCTCAAGCTCTCCCAGCATCAGGGTCTTTCCCAATGAGTCAACTCTTCACATCAGGTGGCCAAAGTACTTGAGTTTTAGCTTTAGCATCATTCCTTCCAAAGAACATCCAGGGCTGATCTCCTTTAGAATGGACTGGTTGGATCTCCTTGCAGTCCAAGGGACTGGGGCTGAGGGATGGATATTTCTTACAAGCTCCTTCAAGTGATTATAAAGTAAAGCCAAGAATGAGCATTCAGTGCGTTAGAGTCTAGTTAAAAATCAGAATCACTTGTGCAAGGTCTAATTTCACATCTAATGTCCCAGAAGGTTCTGATGTGACTGAGTTTTCTTTTATTCCCTTTAAAAGTAATTATTATCTTCCCCCCAGTTTCAAAAAGAGATAACAGTGTAGCAAAGTACAAGGAAAAAGAAAAGGCATCTATCATCCCATTGTTTAAGGAGAAGAGAAGGGGATGATTGTTAAAATTTATAGTTTAAAAATTTAAACTTAATCTTCCGAGTAAGAATATACTGTTGCATGGGTACATTCTGTGTTCACTTTTTAAAGGATTAAATTGAGCTGGAGGAGATCTAAAGAGATTACTTGGTTAGAACTTCTGTCGTTATTAAAAAAAGAATATGTAACTGAGGCACATGGTAAAAATAACTTCCTCAAAGACATATAGGTAGTAAGTTATGTTGAACTACATTCTATATCTCTGCCTTTCTGCAGTTCATAGTACAGTGCCTCGTGTTAGAGTTACTACAGACTTTATCATCCTTAGGCAATTACCTTGGATTCATACTACCTTCTTACTAGATACTAATGTTATTTTAAACTGTGTTTAAATATTTCTTTCTCTCTTAATTTTGTGTGAGCTTCACTGGTGGCTCAGTGGTAAAGAATCCATTTGCAAGGCAGAAGATGTGGGTTCAATCCCTGGGTCAGGAAGATCTCCTGGAGAAAGAAATAGCAACCCACTTCAGTATTCTGGCTTAGGAAATCCCATCGACTGGTGGGCTACAGTCCATGAATTGGAGTATGGACTCACGCAAAGAGTTCGACATGACTTAGTGACTAAACAGCAAGAAACCTTTATAGTCATTCATGTCAATATGCTTGATTGGTGATTCCTGTTGAGATCAGTCTCTTCACACACTTGTGAAATACATCCTTTGAACTTAAGTCAGTTTCAGTCTTTCCTCATCTACGGAAACTGAGTATTAGTATAGTCACTGTATCCTCTAACCCTGTAAGATTAATTTTTCTGACCCCAGAACCTCAATTTGACTAGTGACTGCTTGTAGAACATCTTAGAAATATAAATATGATAGGAAAAACTGCCGCCTATCCTTTTAGCAAACACATTGTTTAATTAATGAAAAGTCAGGTTGTTGTGTCAAGTAAGTGGTGACTTGCAATGAATGCCACAAAGAATTGCAAGAATTGATTCATATCCATCTTAATTATAACTAATAGGGTCATGTTCTTTCCTTACATAATAAATGATTCCCTACTTACTATGGTAGATTTATAAAAGTTAAAGTTTAAATAAGATTGGATCCTGATGTTATAGTGACCCTAAATAGTGTTTAATTAAACCTAAATTTTGAGTAAATTATTTCCAAACTGGTTTAAAACTTAATGAGATAATAATCACCTAGGAGAGAACAGCATGGTAGCAATAGTATAAAACAGCAGTCTGACTGGCTTGTGTATATTCTCTTGATCTCATACATGCTTAGTAGACTTAAAACATTATGGTTCAAATAGACTCAAGGTCACTAAATAGGCCTATAATGTGGATAGAATTGAATTATATCTGAAGTGTTTAAGACACAAATGCATGAACATAGTTGAAGTAGTTAGGAAAAAAAATGCTAATTTCTTACCTAACAGTTGGAAATGAATATTGGTTCAGTTACCCTAATAGGATGTCAGGAAACTTGGAAAATTTATTCAACAAACTCAATATAGGATAATTAATAAGATGCCATAGTGTTGCTAGAGCTTTTTATTAACACCTATACAATATCTCCCCCACCACCCCGTCAGAAAAATTCTGGGGAATGTTCTGCCTCTTCAATAACCACTTTCTGATAACAAAGTAGAAAAAAATTCATAATAGAAATGTGGGAAATAGACAAGTTTTTAAAAAAACTACTTGTGTTACTGTTGTAAAAAAGCAATTGTCATTAACACTTTGAGGGAAAGAAGAAGAAAAATCCAACGTCCTTAAAATACAACTATTTGCATACTGAATCTTTTTCTTTATAATCTGTTTTTCTGACTTACTGTGTTTTAGAATATTCCACATCATTGTATTTTTAACTGACCTCGTGGTGCTTCAGCTGATCTCATGATGCTTTAGTTGATCTCAAGGTTTTTATTTACATACCAAGGCACAAACAAAAAAGTGAAAGCTCAAGTATCTAATAAGGATTCTGTGTATCAATGCCTTACATACTATGAAAGGCAAACAAATTGTGGGAGAAAAATTTGCAGCTATGGGAACAATATTTTAGATATACCTTTAGCTTTCTTGGGCCTCCCTGGTAGCTCAGCGGGTAAAGAATCTGCCTGCAATGCAGGGTACTCCAGATCAATTCCTGGGTTGGAAAATCCCCTGGAGAAGGGATAGGCTACCCACTCCAGTCTTTTTGGGCTTTCCTGGTGGCTCAGATAATAAAGAATCCACCTGCAGTGCTGGAGAACTGGGTCTGATCCCTGGATTGGGAAGATCTCCTGGAGAAGGGAATGGCTACCAACTCCAATATTCTGACCTGGAGAATTCCATGGACAGAGGATCCTGGCAGGCTACAGTCCATGGGGTCTCATAGAGTTGGACACGACTGAGTGACTTTCACTTTCACTTCACTTTAGCTTTCTTAGTAGTAGAAAAACTGTGAGACTCCTAAGAAAATAACTCACAAAGGAAAAAATAGGTAAATTTAGTTATATGAAATAAATACTTGACCATGTCAGTAACATAACAAACACAATTTTAATTTATTTTAAAAAAGGATTCAAAAACACTTTATTGCAGAAGAGACAATATTGGAAAGATATTTAACTTCGAAGGCCAACATCTATAATTGAACCCTGCCCGACCACTGGTGAACTGTATTAATGTTAGTTTTCTAATTCTCATTTCAGGGAGTTAGTTACTATCTTACAAAGTTTCTGTGTGAAATAAATGAGATAAATATGAAAACCCTGGAATGAAGTCAGAGAAGAAAGCCACTTCCTTCCCTCCCCACACCTAAACATTCTCACCTCTAGTTCTGAATTGGTTAATGCTACTCTCTTAAAATTTTCAGTGTACATGCTTATTGCTAAGTATAGGCACAGCACTGTACAGTAGATTTCTGGAACTGATTCATTTTGCATGACTGGAATTTTACATTCCTTCAACAGCTACTCTTCATTCCCCCCTCCTCCAAGCTCCTGTTACCAATTAATATACTCTTTTGCTTTTATGATTTTGACTACTTTAAATATCTGAAATAAGTATGATTATGCAGTATTTATACTGTGACTGGCTTATTTCACTTAGTACAATGCCCTCCAAATTCATTAAGGTTTTTGTCTATAGCAGGACTTCTGTTTTTTTTTTTTTTTAAGGCTGAGTTATATTCTATTATATATATAGATATATGTGCGTGTGTGTGTAATATTTTCTTTATCCATTCACCCATCAATGGACATTGAGGTTGTTTCCATATCCTGACTATTGTGAATGTGCTACTATGAATTTANTTTTTTTTTTTTTTTAAGGCTGAGTTATATTCTATTATATATATAGATATATGTGCGTGTGTGTGTAATATTTTCTTTATCCATTCACCCATCAATGGACATTGAGGTTGTTTCCATATCCTGACTATTGTGAATGTGCTACTATGAATTTAGGAATGTGGACATGTCTTTGAGATATTGATTTCATTTCCTTTGATATATATCCAACAGTGTGATTGCTGGATCATATGGCAGTTCTATTTTTAATTTTGGGGGGAACCTCCATGCTCTCTTCCATAGCAGCTGCATCATTTTACCCTCCCACAAACAGTGTATAAAAGGTTAAAATTTCTCCATATCTCACCAATCTTTGTTACCTTTTATGACAATAGCCATCCTCATCTTAAAAATTTTTTAAAATTTTTGAGTATAGTTGATTTGCAATGTCGTTTTAGTTTCTGCTGCACAGCAAAGTGAATCAGTTATGTATATACATATATCCACTATTTTTTAGATTCTATTCCCATATAGCTTATTACAGAGTATTGAGTAGAGTTCCCTCTGATATACAGTAGGTTCTTATTAGTTATCTATTTTATATATAACATTGTGTATATGTCAGTTCCAGTCACAATTTATCCTTCCTGTCCCCTTTTCTTCATTGGTAACCATAAGTTTGTATCTTTATCTGTGCCTCTATTCCCACTTTGTAAATAGGTACATTTGTAACATTTTTTTAGATTCCCCATATAAGCCAAATCATATAATATTTATCTTTCTCTTACTTAGTATGGCAATCTTTAGGTCCATCCATATTTCTCCAAATGGCATTTTAGTATTTTTTCTTTTTTATGACTAGTAATAGTCCATTGGGTGTGTGTATATATATCTTTTTTGCCCATTCCTCCATTAATGGACATTTGGATTGCTTCTGTGTCTTGGCTATTATAAATATTGCTGCAGTGAATATTGGGGTGCATGTATCTTTCTTCATTATGGTTTTCTCAGGATATATCCCCAGGAGTGGGGTTCCTGGGATAATAAGTGAGCTCTGCTGCTGCTGCTAAGTTGCTTCAGTTGTTTCTGACTCTGTGCGACCCCATAGACAACAGCCCATGAGGCTCCCCTGTCCCTGGGATTCTCCAGGCAAGTTTATTAAGGATCCTCCCTATGTTCTCTATAGTGGCTGTGCGCCCCCACCAACAGTGTAGGTGAGTACCCTTTTCTCCACATCCTCTCCAGCATTTACTGTTTATAGTATTTTTGATGATGGCCATTCTGACTGGTGTGAGGTGATATCTTATTATACATCTGATTTGCATTTCTCTAGGTGATGCAAATAGATAGGTGATGTTGAGCATCTTTTCATGTGGCTCTTGGCCATCTGCATGTCTTCTTCAGAGAAATGTCTGTATCTTTCAACCATTGTTTGACTGGGTTGTTTGTTTTTTGATATTGAACTGCATGAGTTGTTTGAATAATTTGAGATTAACCCCTTGTCAGTTGGTTTGTTTGCAAACACTTTCTTCCACTCTGTGGGTTTTCTTTTCATTTTGTTTATAGTTTTCTTTGCTCTGCAAAGGCTTTTCAGTTTCATTAGGTTCCACTGGTTCATGTTTGTTTTTATTTCCATTATTCTAGGGGACAGATCAAAAAAGATATTATGTGATTTATGTCAGAAAGTGTTCTTCCTATGTTTTCCTCTAAGAATTTTATAGTATCCAGTCTTACATTTTGGTCTTTAATCTATTTTGAGTTTATTTTTGTGTATGATGTTAGAGAATGTTCTAATTTCATTCTTTAACATGTAAATGTCCAGTTTGCCCAGCACCACTTATTAAAGAAATAGCCTCTCTTCATTGTATTCTTGCCTTTTTTGGTCATAGATTAGGTGACCATAGGTGTGTGGGTTTATCTCTGGACTTTATATTCCTGCTCTATTGATCTTTTTTCTGTTTTTGCACCAGTACCACACAGTTTCGATTACTGTAGATTTGTAGTATAGTCAGTAATCTAATGAATGACTATCAGCAACTTGACAAATGAAAATTTAAACAAAGGTAAAATTTATTTTTAGTTACCAAATTTGTAAACAAAAAAAAGTTAATAATGTACTTGTTAGGAGGTAGAGTGGAATAAGCTTTGTGGAAGGTAAGCTGTTTGTATGTACCAAGAGCTTTAGAGATGTAACTTCTGTGTAAAATGATATATGCCTTTCTAGAAATTTGCATTAGTAGAGATGTGCACATAGACATTAAAAAATTCTTCACAAAGTTACTTTGAATGGCAAAAGTTTAAAGACACCTGAAATAGATAACAATGGAGAATGTGCTCAGTAAACTATATGGTCATTAAATATTATGTTATTAGAAGAATATTTGAGAATTTCAAAGTGCCTTTGGATTGCATGCCTGATTTTTACTAGTGCATGTTTATATCATAATAAACAAATGATGCTAGAATGGTTGATGGCTGTATGCAAAAAAAAAAAAAAAGGACATAAAGCTTACCTTAATTTTTGTTAAAATGAAAAATAATTTAAAATCGATCCCCAGTTTAAGAGATAAAATTATAAAACTTCTAGAGGAAAATATCAGAAATGTTTTAGTAAAAATTTCTTTAAAATGAAGCACAAACCATGAAAAAAAAAATTCAATAAATTAGACCAAAAACCCATTTGCAATTTGAAGGACATTGTGAAAATGATAAAGTAAGCCAGAGATATAAATTATTTGCAAAGTAGAGGACTATTGTTTAGAACATATATCTCTCAAAACAATAATAGGATAATTAATTAAAAATGGGTAAAAGGTTTGGATAGACACTTCACCAAGGAAGACATATGGGTAGCATATAGCACATGAAAAGAAGCTCATCATAACACTACAGATACCACATTATGCCCCTACAATTGTGAAAACTAGAAAGATTGATGATTATGGCAATGCCAAATAGCACAAACACTTTGGAAATCAGTTTGGCAGTTTCTTGTCTTCAAGATATACACAACATTGTTTTTATGGTAATATTGCCAAACATGTATAACTTATTCCAGTCATAAAAAATGGTTTGGAGAAACCCCAATTAAGGAACTTGCTACAAAATAACTGATCATATTCTGTGAGTGTCAAGGTCATGGAAGAAAGGCAAGATTAAGGGCAAGGAGAAATGTAAATTAGATACAATCCTAGAATTAGCAAACATTATCAGTTAAAAAAAACTCTGAAATTTCAAGTTTACTTAATATATTATTTTATTTTACTTAATATGTTATATTTTATTATACTTAATATATTTATCAGTGTTGATTTTTTATTCTTGATCATTGCACTAAGGTTATGTAAGGTGTTAACATGAGGGCAACTAGGTGAGGGATATAAGGAAAATTTTGTAATCTTTTACAACTTTTCTATAAGCTTAAAATTCAAAACATAAATTTTTTTAAGGTTACACTTTTACACAGAATATTCTAATTTAGAAGATCAGATAAAAATTTGAACAGACTTTCAAAGTTCTAGTGTCATCCAAGGAGAAAGAAATGGCAACTCACTCCAGTACTCTTGCCTGGAATATCCCATGGAGGGAGAACCTGGTAGGCTACAGTCCATGGAGTCGCAAAGAGTCAGACACAACTGAGCGACTTCACTTTCACTTTTCATTTTCATGCTCTGGAGAAGGAAACGGCAACCCACTCCAGTGTTCTTACTGGAGAATCCCAGGGACGGGGGAGCCTGGTGGGCTGCCGTCTATGGCGTTGCACAGATTTGGACACAATTGAAGTGACTTAGCAGCAGCAGCAGTGTCATCCAGCAATGTTAAACAAATATAAGCCTTTCATAAGTTGATCTAGTCATTTTAGTATAGTCATTATAATTTGGTACAAAAATAAAGTAAAAATAGAAAAGTTAACCATACATCCATCACGTGATTCAGCCATTCCACTCCTAGAAGAAATGAAGGTACATGCTCATAGAAAGACTTGTACACTAATGTTTATAGCAGCTTAATTTGTAATAGTCTAAAACTGGAAATTTGTACAAAAGCAAGCAAAAATATGTATAAGTAAAGTATATCAATCATATCTCAACACTTTACAAATATCAATGGCAGTTTTTAATTTCTTAAACTGGAAAGTTCTGGGACAAGTAGATAAACTGGATACCCAGGTTAAAATTTGTGATTTATATCTGAGTTCTATTTTTCTGAACATGCTTATGTGCTACATATTGTAAGTATATGTGAGTGTTTATGTATATTTTTTTCCTACAGAAAACTTATAATGTTTAACCAAAGGATGGAGTATTTGTATTTTTAGAAACTATGTTCAAATAAGGACTTAGTACAATTCATTTGTATATTATCAAGAATTATTTATGAAAATTACAATCTTCTTGAGAATTAGTTCTCTACAAGAATCAACTGACTAGAAAAGAAGAAAATTCCATATTTAGAATTTTTATGCTGACATTTACCCATTTTTATCCCAAATGGATTTTTTAATCTCAAATTTATCATGCCTTTTTCTTTAATAATTTAATCTCAGTGAACACCAAACAATCTTAAAGCATATGTGATTGAAAGATTCATATTTTGTTTAGTTTTTAGTTCAGTTAAAAAAATCTACTGTATAAATGAAAGCTTATAAGGCATGCAGGAATATACTTAGATGAAGAATCTAAGAATTGGATCTAATCTTTGGGTTACAGATGTGTAAAAAAATCATTACCGTGTAGCACTGTGTAATTCCTACAGTTCCTGTTGTCCTCAGCTGACATGTTTGAGTTCCAGTTTTAAGACCTAGTTTTCATTATGCAGAGTTTTCATTCCAAACCAGGCATTGGACTACACAATTATAATCTCTAAAATACACTTCCCAAATTTATCCTACTCTCTCACATATGACCTTCACAGCTTGAACTTTTTCAATAATTATTGCACTCTTTACTTCAGGACACTTTCTTTTCCTCAAAGTTACTCATATATTAATGTGGAATTATCTTTATGTGAATACATTTATTTACTTACCTTATTTTGAATTATCTTTGTCAATAAATATTTTGTGACAATCTTAGGATGTTGACTGAAACAATATTCGATTTTTTGAGAAACTATACTAAAAGAGTTATTCATATTAATGTTGTCTTTTAAAAATAATACCTAGAATGTTCTGTGCTTATCTCAGTGTTATTGTCATTATCATTAGTATTTACAAGCTCCTGTTTTAAAATTATCTGCAAAAGCAATGGTTTATTAAAAAACCCAAAAATCTATTATTGATAATAAAACTTGATCTTTTTCAAATTATTGGAATGTAATAAAATAGTTGGAGAAATTTAAATAATTTTGACACAATATTTCACTTTATATAAGAAATTCTATTTTAAAACTGCCTTTTTAAAAAAGAGTTTCAAAAGATAGAGCTATCATAGAATAAATACTTTTTTTCCTAAGATGAATTATTTGATGAGAAATACTCTTTTAGAAAAAGTTCTAGACAAGTGCTGACATTTACCCATTCTAATTAAATAGCAATCAGTTCATTCAATGCAATCCCTATCAAGCTACCAATGGTGTTTTTTGCAGAACTAGAACAAATAGTTTCACAATTTGTATGGAAATACAAAAAAACCTTGAATAGCCAAAACAATCTTGAGGAAGAAGAATGGAACTGGAGGAATCAACCTGCCTGACTTCAGGCTCTACTACAAAGCCACAGTCATCAAGACAGTATGGTACTGGCACAAAGACAGAAACACAGATCAATGGAACAAAATAGAAAGCCCAGAGATAAATCCACACACCTATGGACACCTTATCTTTGACAAAGGAGACAAGAATATACAATTGAGAAAAGACAGTC
The DNA here is from genome assembly GCA_006410875.1 of Neotragus pygmaeus. NCBI lineage: Eukaryota > Metazoa > Chordata > Mammalia > Artiodactyla > Bovidae > Neotragus > Neotragus pygmaeus. The sequence continues at coordinate 11,884 of SJYV01053140.1, forward strand.
TCTTTAACAAGTGGTGCTGGGTAAACTGGTCAACCACTTGTAAAAGAATGAAACTAGAACACTTTCTAACACCATACACAAAAATAAACTCAAAATGGATTAAAGATCTAAACATAAAACCAGAAACTATAAAACTCCTAGAGGATAACATAGGCAAAACATTCTCTGACACAAACCACAGCAGAATCCTCTATGACCCACTTCCCAGAGTAATGGAAATAAAAGCAAAACTAAACAAGTGGGACCTAATTAAATTTAAAAGCTTCTGCACAACAAAGGAAACTATAAGCAAGGTGAAAAGACAGCCTTCAGAATGGGAGAAAATAATAGCAAATGAAGCAACCGACAAAGAATTAATCTAAAAAATAAACAAGCAATTCCTACAGCTCATTTCCAGAAAATAAATGACCCAATCAAAAAATGGACCAAAGAACTAAACAGACATTTTGCCAAAGAAGACATACAGATGACTGACTGACACATGAAAAGATGCTCAGCATCACTCATTATCAGAGAAATGCAAATCAAAACCACAATAAGGTACCATTTCATGCGGGTCAGAATGGCTGCTAACCAAAAGTTTACAAACAATAAATGCTGCAGAGGGTGCGGAGAAAAGGGAACCCTCTTACACTGTTGGTGGGGATGCAAACTAGTACAGCCACTATGGAGAACAGTGTGGAGATTCCTTAAAAAACTGGAAATAGAACTGCCATATGACCCAGCAATCCCACTGCTGGGCATACACACTGAGGAAACCAGAATTGAGAGACACGTGTACCCCAGTGATCATCACAGCACAGTTTATAATAGCCAGGACATGGAAGCAACCTAGATGTCCATCGGCAGATGAATCGATAAGAAGCTGTGGTACTTAGTTGCTCAGTCGTGTCCGACTCTTTGTGACCCCATGAATTGCAGCATGCCAGGCCTCCTTGTCCATCACCAGCTCCTGGAGTTCACTCAGACTCACGTCCATCGAGTCAGTGATGTGATCAAGCCATCTCATCCTCTGTCATCCCCTTCTCCTCCTGCCCCCAATCCCTCCCAGCATCAAAGTCTTTTCCAATGAGTCAACTCTTCTCATGAGGTGGCCAAAGTACTGGTGTTTCAGCTTCAGCATCATTCCTTCCAAAGAAATCCCAGGGCTGATCTCCTTCAGAATGCACTGGTTGAATCTCCTTGCAGTCCAAGGGACTCTCAAGAGTCTTCTCCAACACCACAGTTCAAAAGCATTAATTCTTCAGTGCTTAGTCTTCTTCACAGTCCGACTCTCACATCCATACATGACCACAAGAAAAACCATAGCCTTGACTAGATGGAACTTAGTCGGCAAAGTAATGTCTCTGGTTTTGAATATGCTATCTAGGTTGGTCATAACTTTTCTTCCAAG
>SJYV01053143.1:0-52799 GCA_006410875.1 Neotragus pygmaeus
TGAGCTTTCTGAAGCAGTTCCTGGTATGCATTATAATAGCAAAGACTTTTAAATTTTTATTTATTATTGTGGCAAAAATTGCATGAGACCTACCATTTTATTTATAAAGGTTGACATATACAGTAGAGTATTTTAGCCATAAGCACAATGCTGTAGATCTCTATAAATTATTCATTTTGCATAACTGAAACTTTATACATGTTCAACTCCTCATTTATTTCTCTCTCCAGCTTCTGGCAATGACTTTCTGCTTCTATAAATATTACTATAATATATATCTCATATAAGGGAATAATCAAGTATGTGTTGTCCTGTGACTGCCTTATTCCATTTAGCATAATGTTATCAAATTCATCTATTACTCCATGTAGCAAGATTTCCTTCTTTTTATGGTTGAATAATATTTCATTATAAGTATATAACACATTTTTCTTTCTTACTGTTTTATTTAGCATTCTCTTCCTTTTCTTTTGCCCTTCCCCTCCCCTCCACCTTGTCTTTCATCCCTCCTTCCCTCCTTTCTCCCTTTCTTCTTTCCTTCCTTACTTTTGAGCATATTTAAGATCTACCCTCCAAGCACATTTAAGGTTCATATTATTGATATAACTATAGTCACAAGCTGTACACTAGATATCCAGAACTTAATCATCTAGTATAATTGAAAGTTTCGATGGTTTCACCAACATCATTTCATTTTTCCTTCCTCCCAGCTCCTGGGAGGTAACTACCAATATATGAGTTTGACTATTTTNATTATTGATATAACTATAGTCACAAGCTGTACACTAGATATCCAGAACTTAATCATCTAGTATAATTGAAAGTTTCGATGGTTTCACCAACATCATTTCATTTTTCCTTCCTCCCAGCTCCTGGGAGGTAACTACCAATATATGAGTTTGACTATTTTACATTACGTCATGCAGTATGTATCTTTCTGTCTTTGGCTTGTTTCATCCAGTTTCATCTATTTGATCACATATGGCAGAATTTTATTTTTTCCTATGGATGAATAATATCCCATTGTATGTATATATGTAAATATGTTTTCTTTATTCAGCCATTGGTATTTCTACATTTTTGCTAATGCTGCAATTAATATGGAAATTCAGATTTCTCCCAGATGCTGATCTTCTATTAGATGTGTACCCAGAAGTGAGACTGCTGAATCATATTTTTCAAAGAACTTCCATATAATTGTCTGTAATGGCTGTACCAATTTACATTCCCATCAACAGTATAAAGGGTTCCCTTTACTCCACAGTCTTCCCAGCACTCAATATTTCTTGTCTTTTTGAGAATAACCATTCTTACAGGTGATTTTAATTTTCATTTCTTTGATGACTTGTGATGTTAAGCACCTTTTCATATACCTGTTGACTATTTGTATGTCTTCTTTAAAGAAATGTCTATTCAAGTCTTTTGCACATTTTGAAAATACGATTATTTGGCTTTTGCTATTAAGTTGTAGGAGTTCCTCACCCTGATCATATAGGTGACCTGCAGATACTTTCTCCCACTGTACAGGTTGCCTTTTCACTCTGCTGACACTCTCCTTTCTCTTGCAGACGCCCATCAGACTTAAGTAATCCCATGTGTCTATTTTAACTTTTGTTGCTTATGCTTTTGGTGTCACACCCGAAAAACCCATTTGCCTGGATCAGTGTCAAGAAAATTTTCCCCTATGTTTTCTACTAAGAGTTTGAAGTTTTGAGGTTTTACATTTAAGTCTTTAACCCATGTTATGTTTTGTGTATGGTATAAAATATGGCCTAATTTCATTCTTTTCATATGTATATCCTGCTTCCCAACCTTTGATCTAAAATGCTATATCAAGGTGGTAAGAATATGAGTAAAGACTCTGGGATATGAAAAACATTTGCTATTAAATTATACATTTGACTGTCTTGCTATCCTTAATACACAGTATTTTTTGTATTTCCAGTCTCATGCAATTGAATATAGTATACTCATTTAATTTGCTAATCTTTGTCCTCAATACCTCTGTTTTTCTTTTAAATGCATTTTAAGTCCTTTTTAAGCTATAAGCCATTCCTGAAGTTCCCACTGAGGTACATCTTTCTTTAAATAGTTCTTCAATAACTTAGTCTTTACTCCTTCTTTTTAAACATCCTGCTGCTGCTGCTAAGTTGCTTTAGTCGTATACTGATTTTTTGCCTCGGTGTTTGTTCTTCTCAACTAGATTGTGAGACCTTGTATTGACAGGTTCACAATTTATATATCTTTATATATTCTACCAGGTCCTTTATAGAGTAAACACTATAATATTAATCATAAGAACTAGCTTTTATTAAATTCTTATTACATATCAGGCAAAAGTGAAAAAAATTGTTGGTTGTTGTAAATAAATATTGTGAAAAGGCAGTTACTTTCTGAATTAAACAACCCAAATTAAACACTTTGATAACTTTCAGGAGTTGCAAGTTAGACTAGAGTCAATGAAAAATAATTCCATCCTCATCCCTATGCTGCTATTCTGAGTTAGATGGCTTCCATAGCTCTGCATGTTCATATTTACCAGATGTATGTCATCTACTCAAATCTTGTATCAGGAAAGCTAAGCTTCATACATAACATAGAATTTATGATTTGATACCAATTGGATGGGTGATGTTCCTTTGTTTGCAGTCTACCACATTCTTTTTCATGCTCTGGGTCCTTTGTTTAAGATAGTAACCGAGGAGACTCTTTCATCTTCTGGCAGCTATGCCAACAACATTGACTACTGAGAGATCTGTACAGGCCTTTTGCTCACAAGAGACAATGTTGTTCCTGTCTTCAGATGTGCACATACATATGTGCAAGGAATTTAGCTTAGCTGTCAGCAGTGCTCATGTATCCAGAGGCAAATGTGAACATGCTTAAATACCCCAGGAAGATAGCTCAGGTCTACTAGATATATCTACACTACTAGAGCTAAGGCAGTGTGGCTACTGGAGAGAGGCTGTGAAGGAATGTGCTTGATTGTTCTTAGTGAGTCTTCTGTTATTCAAGTCATTTCATATCAGTCAGATGACAAGGATGAGGAGAAGCATTTTGAATGTTTAAACTGAGTTTTATTGTGCACAAATACCAACTTTCTGTAGGATATAATACTATATTTTGAGATATGAAACAAAACTATTTTTCTCCATAATGAAATAGTGTTGAAATTCGACTAGTTCTGAATGTTCATGCCAGTTCCAGAAACATGCTATCAAAACAAAGAAAAATATAGAAAATATTCTATAGAAACATTATTACTTCAGCTTTAATATCAAGTTAGTATAGATAATACTTTCATTGTACAATTGCATATATAATTGTAAGCCAGAATTTGACATTTGATTTATTTTATAAAGTTGTATAAAATGGATTAAATTGCAAATAAGTTAATAACTCATTTAATACCTATTTTATATCAAGCACAGACATAGTTACTAGAGATAGAAATATCTAATTCACGCTCAGGAATTTCATAGTACAATGCATACGACAGATATGTAAGCTGCTGATACAATAACATAGTAGTAAATATTTCCTTACTCACAGGCTTTACTTGTCCAATGAATTAAGATACAGGAAAAATAACATGTTAAATAGAACAAATATAAAATATTTCAATTTTCATTATTACTTTTTCTCCATGTATTTTAATTAGAAAAAAAATAATGTGGCAAATGTTACCTTATCTGAATTAACAATTTGTAGAATTGAGTGCTTACCTCTAGATTTTTCTGTGTTGACAGTAAACTGTAAGATTGACTTACTTTCCTTAATATTTTGCTGTCAAATGTAATTAGGAGAAAATTTTAATGCAGTTAACTCTATTAGTAATTATTTAAAGATCATAATTAGTGATTCTGTGATGCTGCCAAGTCCTAGGTCATGTTATTATGTTATAGCCATTATTAATTCAACTTTTAAATTATATGTAGTATATTAGTATTTCAATATTATATTGCTGTTTCTTTAATTGGGGACACAGAGGAAATACACTAGAAGATAATTAACTACTCTCTCAGAACACTTAAAAATTAACAAAATAAAATGATCACTATGGCAACTCTGCAAATTAAAGTTTAATACCAAATTCCCCAGCAAATACTTTTTTCAGATTCTTATCATTTTCAAACACTTTATTTTGTCATGATTAGAACACTTCATGTAATATTACATGGCCTAACTTGCTGAATCTGAAAGATAAAAACTACACATTTGGGAGATATATTCTTAACTATACTGAAATTTTTGATTATTAGGCCACAATTTTATATGGTGACCATACGTTATTTTTAAACTATATGAAACTGTTCTCAAGGGTCCTTAATGTGATGGGTACAAATTAGGGACATGAATATAATCACAGAATGTCAACACTGAGCTTCTGCCTCCCTGGGTATTAATCTCTTTCATGGGTTTTTTTTTTTTTTCGGCTGTACTTTGACCACGGTTCTTGCCCTGTTCTTTCATTGCCTATTCTTTCACCACTGCCACTAGTCAAGCATAGGAATATAAGCACACTCTTCTATCTCTCCATCTTCTCACTCCCTTTTAATGTTCTTCTAATTTATCAGTTCTTAAATGCTTTATCCATGGCCTTTATGAAAGACCACTTAAAGACCACGTGTTTTGATATTCTAAAGATTAAGGAAACAAAAACTGAAAGTAGTTCGTTTTTGTTATTCACTTTATATTAGTCAATGCAAAATTTAAGTACATTTTAATAGTTAAGGGATAAAATCCTAGTTTCACTATATGTCCTTGTGTAAGTATTTTTAAACTTTGTGTTTCGGTTTTTCATTTGAAAAATTTGGGCTAATTAAAAAGTCCCTACGTCACTAAATTTTTGTAATGGTTAAACTGATTAACATATGAACAGTTCTCAAAACAATACTTGATATAGAGAAATACTGTGTATGTTCACTATTAGTAGTCATAATGCAGTAAGTATAATAATTACTACTAAACACTCCCTCACTCCTATGTACTGTACACAGCTTTTAAGGATGCATGGCATTTTTTTGTAAGAATGGAAGAACATACATTCATTTTTATATATCGATAACTTGTGAACAATCCTTATGACCTGTCATTGGACTGAGCATCAGGTTTTGAGAATATCTGCTCAAGGTTCATCAATCATGATCATAGTCTTAAGGTAGTGAAAGAGTTCTGTTGGCAAGTCCAGAGATTTGCTGACAAAAGAAGCTGGAATCCGTAATAGGGTGTAGGTACCAAACTGGCTAGTCAGGCATTTTATAGTGCTAAACCTGAAGGTCTACATTAACACAGTAATTACAAGACCTTTATAGTTACTCCAGGCCATCAGGAAGCCCAAGATTAATGAAGTGGGTAGCCTCTCTCTCCTCCAGAGGATCTTCTGGACCCAGGAATCGAACTGGGGTCTCCTGCATTGCAGGCAGACTCTTTACCAACTGAGCGATTATCAGAGAAGCCCTATTATGACCAGTAGTCAGTGAAATGAATTAAAAAAAAAAAAAAAAGGCTTTGGACAGCTACTTTTTTTTTTTCCATTTCTTAGTTCATCCACTTTTCTTCAGTCCTTTTTTTTCCCTTAATGAAAATAGTTTTTTCTTTATAAATAAACTTTTAGAATGTTGTGTAGTTTTTGAGGGCTTCCCTGGCGGCTCAGATGGTAAAGAATCTGCCTACAATGCGGGAGACCTGGGTTCAGCAGTTTTTTAAACAACGTTAAGTACATGCTTAGGTTCACTGATGTTTTTTAAACTACAGCTTAAATTGTATCATTTAGGAAGAGAACCATGCATACATTCTTTTAGTATAAATTATTGTGTACTCACTAGTGTCAAGTACTGTTCTAGGCAATGGGAATAAAAAAGTTTAGGAAACAGGTATGATCTCTTTCTGTTAAGTTTATATTCTAGTAGAAGAAAATAGACAATAGGTACTTTTTATCATTATTAAGGAAAACAAAGTAGAATTCTGCATTAAACATTGAGTAGAATGACATGGTTGGCTGATGGAAGAAGCCTTGTCTTAGGAGGCAGTAATAAACAAAGAACTGGATGTTTAGAAAAGGCCAACCATGTGTAAACTTCATGGATAAGTGTTTCAGAAAGAAAACAGAGTGAAATACAAATATCTCTTAGGGAGAAATGAATTTAGCAATTTCAAAGAGCAGAATTACTTTCTTTAAGCTTCAGTTTTTCAGTACATGGAGTATGAAAAGATACAGACTATTGAAATACAGGCCATAAACATGATCAGGGATGCATATGTATCACAGCCTAAGATTAAAACAATATAGTAATACTAATTATCTGTTCATTTTTATAAATTTTTTCCACGTTTAAAGGAGAAAGAAATGCAACATGCAGAACACTCCACATTAACTTAAAAATCAAAATTCTGGCAACACATCAAGAATGTGATGAAAATTAAACAAAAGGAAAGCATGTAAAAGCTGTCCTCATTGTTGTGCATTAATTATTTTGTTCAATTATATTGGCAAGAGAGACTCTCAAAACCAAGCAGATTAATGATCCTAAAAGTTTAAGCTCCTTTATCTTCAAATTATAGAACGGTTGTGTGTTCTGACTCCCTCTGGTCTTAGGTTTTATCTATATGTCATTATGTATTCAGCAATCACTTATTTCAGCAAGGAGTAATTCATCAGGAAAAAAAAAAAAAACCTGTTACCACCATAGTAAAGAGACTAATACACTGCAGGTTCAACTGAACCTTTGCTGTTTATTATTCTTACACTATCTGATGTCCTTTCAGACTTTTGCTTTGGTCAAAGCAAGCAAAATTTTCCAATAGGAAAGTGTGCCACACACTATATTAGCCAATATATGTGTCCATGAGTGGGAACACATTTTGGATTTAGTAATAAAGAGTTTCAGTTAGGTTCAGTCACTCAGTCATGTCCGACTCTTTGCAACCCGTGGACCACAGCACGCCTGGTGCCCCTGTCTATCACCAACTCCTAGAGTTTACTCAAACTCATGTCCATTGAGTCAGTGATGCCATCCAACCATCTCCTCCTCTGTCATCTCCTTCTCCTCCTGCCGTAGATCTTTCCCAGCATCAGAATCTTTTCAAATGAGTCAGTTTTGCATCAGGTGGCCAAAGTACTGGAGCTTCAGCCTCAACATCAGTCCTTCCAATGAACACTCAGGACTGTTCTCCTTTGGGATGGACTGGTTGGATGTCCTTGCAGCCCAAGGGACTCTCAAGAGTCTTCTCCAGCACCACAGTTCAAAGCATTAATTCTTCAGCACTCAGCTTTCTTTATAGTCCAACTCTCACATCCATACATGGCTATTGGAAAAACCGTAGCCTTGACTAGACGGACTTTTGTTGGCAAAGTAATGTCTCTGCTTTTGAATATACTATCTAGGTTGGTCATAACTTTCTTTTCAAGGAGTAAGTGTCTTTTATTTTTTTTTTTTAATTAATAAGTGTCTTTTATTTTTTTTTTTAATTTATTTATTTTTAAATTTAANTAGTTCTTCACTTTCTGCCATAAGGGTGGTGTCATCTGCATATCTGAGGTTATTACTATTTCTCCCAGCAAGCTTGTGCTTCATCCAGCCCAATGTTTCTCAAGATGTACTCTGAATATAGGTTAAATAAGCCGGGTTTAGATAAAGCTATTATGAATATTTTTAAAACTACCAGAACAAGTGCAAAAAATTAAAGGAATGTATAACAATATTTCAAATAGGGGATATCAATAATTAAGTTGTAATTATAAAAACAAATCCTAGTTATGTAAAATGCACTACTTTTTTTAATATTTTAAATTAAGAAAAATAAAAATTTGCTAGAGAGACTCACTAAAGAGAAATTCAAATAGAGTTGAGCTGGCAAAAGATAATGAAGTTGATGGCAAGTCAATAATAATATTCAGCCTAGGGAGCAGACAGAAAACAAAACTGAGGAGGAAAAATGAACTTTAAAGACTAGTGGGACACCATTAGTTCACTAAGGAATACATAATAGAAATCCCAAAAGAAGAGACAGAGAAAGGGAAATAATGGTATAAAACTCTCCAATTTTATGACAAGTATTAATCTGCATATTTGAGAGCTAAGTTTACTATAGATAGAACAAATTCAAAGAGATTTACACATGCACGAGTCATAGTCAAAATTTTGAAAGCAGCAAGGAAAAATCCTTTATTAAATACAAGGGATTAACAGCTGACTTCTCATCAAAAGCCACTGAAACTAGAAGAGAGCGGAGACATTTGTAAAGAAATGAAAGGAACAAAAACTCTAAAGTTTCCTTTAAGCATAAAGTAGTAAATACGCATTCTCAAAAAAAAACTATCATAGCAGGCCTGCCTCATAAAAATACAAAACAAAATTCTTCAGGCTAAAGTAAAAGGATATTAGATACTAATGTGAATCAACATGAAGAAGTAAAGAGCACCATTAATAGTACCTACATAGATATTATAAGACAGTATAACTCACTTTTTTCTTTTAAGGTAGCTGCATAAAGCAATAATTATACAACTGTATTGCATGGCTATAACATAAAGTTTTAGCTCATATGACAGCAATATACAAAAGAGCAAAAAGACAACAGAAGTATGTTGGAGCAAAGTTTTTGCATACTACTGACATTAAATTAGAATTATTCTGAATCTGTTTTAAATTAAGATGCTGATTGTGATTCCCAAGAAAACTAGTAAGAAAATAATTCAGGGGAAAAAAAAAAAACACATTGCAGCAGCGACATCAGCATTGTGTAGATGTGAGTTGTAAACAGGAGAGAGAAAAGGAACAATTAATTATTTCTTAATAACTAAATAAAAGGGACTCTGCATATTACACCAGAACACCCAGGAGAACTCTACACACCTGTGCTTCAGAAAGGAAGTTGATATAATTTTAAAGGGGGCTGCATATGTAAGCCTGCCCCACCCTAACCACCATGATCAGAGTAAAAGCAAACCAAGAGAGTGTAAAATAAAGCAGGCACAAAAGGGAAATGAGTAATTTGTGGCAGTCTAGCCAGCCCAATGGAAAACCGGGTATGCCCTTGGAGTGGGGTAGACTTGAGTTTGAAGGCACAATAAGAGAGGATCTTGTGGAGGCAGTCCCCCTTTCCAGGGTGACAATGCCATCGGCTGGGTTTTGGCCAGTGATGACAATGGTGACCTCCTCACATGGGAGCCAGAAAGCAAAAGTGGTGAGTGACTGACCAATAGCTACATGGACCACAGCCAGAGAAACCACTTTGACCCCAGCAGCACAATTTCTAAGGCGGGACCTCTGTAACTGAGGAAAGGAAAATGAAAAGGGGAAAGGCAGATAAGAATAACAAAGGGCCTAGAAGAAATATATTCCCTGGGTCTGCTTCTAGCAAAAGGTTTGCCTGGGTAACTCTAGGAGTACCACTGCTTGAGGAGTTTCCTACTGGGCAGTGGGCACTCACAAAGCCTCAGGTGCTAAGCCCCTAGCTCTCTACACTCTACCACCGGCTTTTCTACACCAGCTGTTTTTATGCATCCCCAAGAGTGCTGCACCAGGGGCAACTCAAGTAAAGAGAAACCCCAAACTTGAACTACGGTGCCACCTTCTGGGAAAACATTTCAAATGGATCTGAGACTTACACATGCACCCTAATTTAACTCTCACAAAAAAAAAAAAAAAGGAGGGGGGGAGAAGCTCCTTCATATTGGTCTTGTGATAATTTTTTCATATAATAATGAAATACAAATGCTGAGAAAGATTGAAGGCAAAAGGACTAGGAGGTGGCAGAGGCTGAGATGGTTAGATAGCATCACTGCCTCAATAGACATGAATTTGAGCAAGCTCTGGGAAACAGTAGAGGACAGAGGACCTTGGCGGGCTACAGTCCATGGGGTCACAGAGAGACAAGACTGAGAGACCAAAACAAGAAGAACAGCAAAAGTACAAATAATACAAGCAAAAATAAACAGATCGAACTACATTATACTTAAAATATTTTCCACAGTTAAGAAAAAGTGAAAATGAAAAGGGGGGTTAATATCCAAAATATATAAAGATCTCATACAGCCTAACAAAATACCTGATTTAAAAAATGGCCAGAACTAAATAGAAATGTTTCCTAAGATGGCATGCAAGTAGCCAACAGGTACATGAAAGATGCTCACCATTACTAATAACTAGGGAAATGTATACAAAAGCCACAATGAAATATCACCTCATACCTATTAGAATGGCTATGAAGAGAGACAAGAGGTGGAGGTGGATCAAGATGGCAGGATAAAAGGCTCATTTTCCCCACAAACACATCAACAATACATGCATATGTGGAATAATCTTCATGGAAAACTAACTAGAAACTTTCAGAATGCCTATACAACAACCAAGGCAGAAAGAAAGATTCTCACATAATTGAATAGGATGAGAAGAAAAACATTAGGTTAGGACCCATGGCCCTGGGAAAGGAATAAGGAGAAAAGGGAGATTACACAAAGGGACATTCATGCTGGGGAGTTCGCAGGTCAAGCCACAGACTGGGCATCCCAGTCCTGGGGTCCTACAAAGAGAAGACAAGTCCCCTTGGCTGTCTGGAGAGCCAATGTGATGGAAAGAAAGCTGCAGAAACCTAAGTCTAGACTTTACTTGTGAGAAGTGTGCCACTGCTGTTTCCCACAAGACAGGGAGGAGAGAGGTCTGTCTTAGCATCTACCACATTACCATGCGACTCAACCCAAGCTGAGTGAGGCCCCCAAAGCCCTTCTCACCCCAACTACAGCATAGCACAGATCTAGGGTGGCAAGGACTTGATCGAGGGATGCAGAGGGGGTTCAGGGGCCTGGAGTCCAGGTGGACGTGATGGCTGTTGTTGGTTCTGACTAGAACAGAAGTGGCCCAGACTTCCAGTGGCTTCAGTTCCCACAATGCTCTAATTCCCAGACCCAGCCGAATGAACACTCTTGCTCCACCCACTACACACCACCTTGTATTAGATATGGGATGACTGCAACAGGGGAAAAGACATAATCTTGGGCTGTGTCTGAGTCAAATGGCAGACACTTACTTCAGCACTCTCCTCCTTTGGGGCAAAGGTTCCAGTGTGGGGAGAAGAGAAAGCATATACTTAAACGGAACAGAGCCAGCTCAAGTGTGAGCTTCAGGGCTGCTGCTTCAATAGCTTGGGAGCAGACCCTGCCCTTGACAAGGTAAGGACCACCTCTGCTACTGCTACTGCTAAGTCACTTCAGTCGTGTCTGACTCTGTGCAACCCCACAGATGGCAGCCCACCAGTCTCCCCCGTCCCTGGGATTCTCTAGGCAAGAACACTGGAGTGGGTTGCCATTTCCTTCTCCAATGCATGAAAGTGAAAAGTGAAAGTGAAGTTGCTCAGTCGTGTCCAACCCTCAGCGATCCCATGGACTGCAGCCTTCCAGGGTCCTCCGTCCATGGGATTTTCCAGGCAAGAGCACTGGAGTGGGGTGCCATTGCCTTCTCCGAAGGACCACCTCTGAGCAGAGAGAAACTCCTACCTCATGTCCAGTGCAGGCTCCAGTTTTTCCAACACCAGCCACATACCCCTATCAAGTTGATAGTGGCCAGCACACCCTAAGGAAAAGCATGCTGGCATCCAACTCATATCTAGCCTTCACACCAAAGATACTGGGCATGCATAGCCTATATAAAGATGCTTCCACATAAAAACACCCCTTCAAAACCACAATAGGTAACTTTCACCTAAATTCATAGAGACAGAGAAAGTAATGTAAAATGAAAAGGTAGAGGCATTACTCTCAATTCAAAAAGCAAGAGAAAACACCTGAAAAAATAATGAAACCGAAATAATCAGTCTACTAGACAATGAATTTTAGAAGCTAGTATTAAAAAATGCTAACTGAATTAAGAGAAGGAACCAATCTAAGTACAGATTATTTTAACAAAGATCTAGAAATGATAAAGGAGACCCCATTAAATACAGATAATTCAATTTCTGAAATTTTTAAAAACCATACTAGAAGCAATGAATAGCTGACTAAATGACACAGTGGAATACATAAGGGACCTGGAAGATAGAAAAATAGACATAAATCAATCAGAACATGCAGAAAAATAAATGGAAAAAAGAGAAAGCAACATATGAGATCTATGGGATAATATAAATTTTACTAATATTTGCATCATAGGGGTTCTAGAAGAGAGGGGAGTAATGAAAACTATATTTGTAGAAGCTATGGCTGAAAACTTCCCAAATCTAAAGAATGAAACACATATCCAGGTACAGGAAGCACAGAGGATCCCAAACAAGATGAACCCCAAAAGACTCAACCAAGATATATCATAATTAAAGTGGCAAAAGTAAAAAACAGATTTCTAAAGCCAGCAAAACACAATCAGAGGGTCATATGCAAGGGAATCAGCTGATTTGTCTGCAGAAATGTTGCAGTCATGAAGTGATTATCATGATATACTCAATGCCCTGAAAGGGGAAAACCTGCAACCCTAGGATACTCTACCCAGAAAAGACTGTGTTTTAGAAGCAGAAATAAAAAATTTCTCAGACAAGCAAAAACTAAAAGAAGTTAGCAATACTAAAACTACCCTAAAATAAATGTTGGAAAGTCTTCTCTAAATGGAGACAAACCTATAGGAAAGGGAAATATAAAGAATGAAGATCACTTAAATAAGATAGTACCTAGATTATAATATAGTCCCGAGATTAAAAGACATAATAATTGTTAAAGCAATTATAATTACAATAAATAGTAAAGGGTAAGCAAGAAAATGTAAAATATGACATCAAAAACAAAATGAGGGGGGCAAGAGTAAAAATACAGGTCTTTTAGAAAATGTTTGAACTTACATTATTTTTAGTTTAAAACAACTAGCTATAATTATGGGTCAACATACACAAACCCTATGGCAATCACAAATAGAAATGCACCATGACACACAAAAATTAGAAAGGTACACAAGAATATACCACAAAAGAAAATCATCAAGTCACAATTGGAGAAACAAACAGAACAAAAGTGAGCAGAAAAAAGCTACAAAGGCAACCAGAAAACAAGTAATAAAATGGCAGTAATTACAAACCTATCAACATTTATTTAAAAGGAAATGGACTCTATGCTCCAGCCTCCCAGTCTGTAGTGGTTTGTTATGACAGATTGAGCAGACTAGATTGTGCAGAGGAGAGACGCTAGGGGCAAAGACCCTTAGATAACATGAGACCCACAGGGGCTTAAACCAACATGGTGGAAATGGCAAGAAAACATACGAGACTTCAGGTCACTTGCACAAAAGACATAGAGTGATTGACTGGATAAAAACACAAGACCCTTCCATATGCTGCCTACAGGATTCTCTTTAGGATGAGAGACACAGACTAAAAGTTACAGGATGGGAAAAGAAATTTCATGCAAAGGGAAATGACAGGAAAACAAGCATAGTAATATTCATATCAGACAAAATAGACTTTAAAATAAAGTCTATAATGAAAGGCAATAGCATTACATAATGATAAAGGGATCAGTCAATATAAAAAGGCACATGTAAAAGAATGAAATTAGAACATTTCCTCTCATCATAATAAAAATGAACTCAAAATGGAAAAAAACCTAAATGTAAGGTTTGAAACCATAAAACTCCTAGGATAGAACATACAGAGAATATTCCTGGACATAAATTGCAGGAATTATTTTCTTGGATCAGTCTCCCAAGGCAAAGAAATAAAAGTCAAAACAAGGAAATTTCACCTAATTAAAGTTAAAAATATTTTGCATAGCAAAGGAAACCATTAAGGTACCAAATGGTTGAAAAATATTTGCAAATGATGTGACCAACAAGAAGTTTATATCCAAAACATATAAACAGCTCATAAAATTCAATATAAAAATCCAATCAAAACATGGGCAGAAGACTTGAGTAGAAATTTTTTTTCAAAGAAGATATACAGATACCTAACAGGCACATAGTCCATCCTAAAGGAGATCAGTCCTGGGTGTTCATTGGAAGTACTGGTGTTGAAGCTGAAACTCCGATACTTTGACCACCTGATGCAAAGAGCTGACTCATTTGAAAAGACCCTGATGCTGGGAAAGATTGAGGGCAGGAAGAGAAGGGGGTAACAGAAGATAAGATGGTTGGATGGCATCACTGACTCAATGGACATGGGTTTGGGTGGACTCTAGGAGTTGGTAATGCACAGGGAAGCCTGGCGTGCTGTGGTTCATGGGGTCTCAGAGTTGGACATGACTGAGTGAACTGAACAGGCACATAAAAAGATGCTCATATCTTTAATTATTAGAAAAATGCAAATCAAAACCACAGTGAGATAGATATCATCTCATACCCTACCAGAATGGCTATCATCAAAAAGTCTACAAATAAAAAAAAGTTGGAAAGGATGTAAAGAAAAGGGATCCTTCCTACACTGTTGGTGGGAATGTAAGTTGGTGCAGTCACTATGGAGAACAGTATGCTGCTGCTACTGCTAAGTCACTTCAGTCGTGTCCGACTCTGTGCGACCCCATAGATGCCAGCCCACCAGGCTCTGCTGTCCCTGGGATTCTCCAGGCAAGAACACTGGAGTGGGTTGCCATTTCCTTCTCCAATGCATGANTGCTGCTGCTGCTGCTAAGTCGCTTCAGTCGTGTCCGACTCTGTGCGACCCCATAGATGCCAGCCCACCAGGTTCCGCTGTCCCTGGGATTCTCCAGGCAAGAACACTGGAGTGGGTTGCCATTTCCTTCTCCAATGCATGAAAGTGAAAAGTGAAAGTGAAGCTGCTCAGTTGTGTCCGACCCTCTGCGACCCCATGGACTGCAGCCTACCAGGCTCCTCCACCCATGGGATTTTTCCAGGCAAGAGTACTGGAGAATCCCATGGATGGAGAAGCCTGGTGGGCCGCAGTAAAGAGGTTCCTTAAAAAACTAAAAATATGATAGAATTACCATAAGATCCAGCAATTTCACTCGTGTGTGTGTGTGTGTGTGTGTGTTTGTGTGTGTGTATAAAAACGGAAAACACTCATTCACAATGATACATGCACCTCCAATGTTGATAGCAGCACTATTTATAGTAGCCAAAACATAGAAGCAACCCAAGTGCCTAACCACAGATGATCAGATTAAGAAGATAGCACACACACACACACAATAGATTATTACTCAGCCATAAAAAAGAATGAAATACTGTCAATTTGTAGCATTATTGATGAACCTAGAGATTAATATGCTTTAGTGAAATACATCAGAAAAAACAAATACTATATGATATCAATTACATGTAGAATCCTAAAAATACAAATCAACGTGTATGCAAAACAGAAACAGATTCACAGATAAAGAAAACAAGCTTGTAATTACCAAAGAGAAGAGGAAGGGGTAGGGAGAAATAGGGTTATGGGATTGACAGGTAAAAACTACTATATATATGACAGAGGTTATAACAAAGATGTATTCTGTAGCACAGAAAATCATACCCATTATCTTACAGTAACCCATAATAGAAGATAATCAATCTGCAAACTATTGGGTCACTATGCTGTACACTTAGAACACAATATTGTAAATCCACTATATTCATTATAATAATTTTTAAAACGACCAAGAGGTAAAGAAGTATTGATGAGGCTGTAGAGAAAAGGGAACCCTTGTGCATTGCCGGTGGGAATGCAAATTGGTGCACACATCTGGAAAATAATATGACAGTTCCTCAAAAATTAAAAATAGAACTATCATTATTATTCAGCAATTCTACTTTGGCATTTTTATCTGAAGAAAACAAAAGATATATGCACTTTCATTTTCAGTGCAACATTATTTACAATAACCAAGATATGGAAGCTATGTAAGTGTGCATCAATAAATGATGCCATATTTTAAAAGGTGGTACAGATAGAATTAACAAAATAGTAGTTAACCATGAAAGAGGAAAACATTCTGTCACATGGTACAACATGGATAAACTTTGAGATGTATGCTAAGTAGAAGTGCTTATATTTATATGTAGAATTTTAAAAAGTCAAACTTATAAAAACAGAAAAAATACTGGCCTCAAGTTGGTGGAGGCTGGAGGGATAGGACAGATGTTGTTTAAGGGTAAAAACTTACAATATGTAGTAAATAAGTCCTAGAGATATTATACAATGAATACAGACAACTATACAATGAATATAGACAAGTATATTGTATTATAACCATCAAACTTGCTAAGAGACTAGAATTTCACCATTCCAACTACTAAGAAGAAAGGACTAGCCAAACGGCCCATGAGAAGATACTCAATATCTCTAACTATTAGAGAAGAAATGCAAATCAAAACTACTAAAACTAGAGAAATACAGTATCACCTCAACCCAGTCAGGACTGCCAGGATTAAAAAGTCTATGAATAATAAATGCTGGAGAGAAGGTAGAAAAAAGGGAACTCTCCTACACTGTTGATGGGAATGTAAATTGGTACAGCAATTATGGAGAACAGTATGGAGGTTCCTTAAAAAACTAAAAATAGAGCTACCATATGATCCTGAAATCCTACACCTAGACGTATATACAGAGAAAACCATTAATTCAGAAAGATACATTCACCCCAAAGTTCACTGCAGCACTGTATACACTAGACATGAAGCCTAAATGTCCACTGATAGCAGAATGGATAAACAAGATGTGGTACATATATATAATGGAATATTATGCAGCTATAAAATGAATGGAATAATGTCATTTGCAGCTATATATATGGATCTACAGATTATCATGCTAAGTGAGATAAGCCAGACATAAAGACAAATATCATATGGCATCACTTATATATGGTATCTAAAATAACTTAATGATGCAAGTAGTCCTATATATAAAACAGAAGTGAACCCACAAACATAGAAAATAAACTTGTGGTTACCAAGTGGAAAGGGGGTAAGGGATAAACTAGGAGTTTGGAATTAACCTATACAGACTACTACTAATTTATATATATATAAATTAGGGGACCAACAAGAACCTCCTGGTAACTACTCAATATTTTGTAATAACTTATAAGCAGAAAGAATCATATAAATATATATATATGGATAATTTTGCTGTATACCTGAAACTAAAATTTTACATCAACTACAGTTTAAAAAAAGATAATTATATAAAGTGACAGAGGTGTTAATTATCTCTACAATGGTAATCATATTACAATATGTAAATGTATAAAGTTAACATGTTGTACAGCTTAAATTTCTATCTCAACAAAATAAATATCTATTTATTAAAAAATATGTAGCTAGGCAGACATTTTCAAAGATATATTTTAAATAGGAATCAAATAGAGGAACAGAGAAGACATTAAGACATCCACAGAAAAAGTAGCAAAATGGAAGATGTAAATCTTATTTTGAGAGCAATAATATTACATTTAAATGAATAACTTGACCAATCAAGACAAACTGGCAGCACTGGTTAAACAAAAACAGATGCTTTCTGTTGGATACTCGTTGTAGAAGCAAATACACAAATAGATTAAAGCAAAAGGATGGAAAATACTGCAGCATGATGACTGTAAGTAAAAGGATGATACTGGGGCTTTAATAGTATCAAACACATTTCAACACAAAAACTGTTACTAGAAACAACTAAGGATGTTTTACAATGACAAGATTGTCAGTCCATCAGGAAAACATAACAATGCTGCACTGTATGTTTGAAAGTTTCTAAAACAGTAGATCTTTAAAGTTCTCATCACTAGGGAAAAAAATAGCAATTAGGTGTGGTGATGGATGTTAACTACACTAACTATGGTGATCACTTCACAATAAATACAAGTATCTAATCAGTATGTTGTACACCTACAACTCATAGTCTATGTCAAGTACATCTCATGTTTAAATTACATTACTAACAAAAAAAGCCTCAAAATACATGGAACAAAAACTAGCATAATTGAAAGAAGAGACATTTGGAAAAATAGTAAGAGACTTACTTACAAACTTTACTTTCAGTAATGAATAGAATAACTAGACAAAAGAGCAACAGGGGAGTAGAAGTGTTAAACAGCACTATAAACTAAACAGACATCAGCACAACACTCCACAAAACAAGGGCAGAATATATACATTCTGCTCAAGTGCATGTGGAACATTCTTTAGGGTAGATCACATGTTAAGTCATAAGAAAATCCTCAATCAAGTCAAAAACATTGAAATCACACAGGGATGTTTTCCAAACAGTGGAATTAAATTAGAACTTACTAACATTAAAAGAAATAAATCTACAAATATGTAGAGATGAAATACTCCTAAATAATAAATCAAAAAATGAAGCAAAAAAGAAATTAGAAAGCAAGAGACAAATGAAACCAAAACCACAGTATACTTAAACTTGGCAGATAGAGCAAAGTCACTTTTTAGAGGAAAATTTAGAGTTGTAAATTCATGTCGATGTATGGCAAACCCAATAGAGTATTGTAAAGTCAAATTAAAAAATAAATTAATTGATTAATTTAAAAAAAAGAAAGAAAAAAAAAGTAGAATAAAATTGCAAATCACTATATAAAACCCCACCTTCAAAAGCCATCCAAAGAAGAGCAAGTTAATCCCAAACCAAGCCAAAAGAAGGAAATGAAAATATTAGAGTGGAATTAACGAAATAGAACAGTGAAAACAATTTAAAAAATCACTGAAGTAATAAAATGGTTTGGAGAAGGAAATAGCAACCTACTGAAGTATTCAGAAATACATTTAGAAAACTAAGATTATGGTATCCAGTCCCATCACTTCATGGCAAACAGATGGGGAAACAGTGGAAACAGTGGCTGACTTTATTTTAGGGGGCTCCAAAATCACTGCAGATGGTGATTGCAGCCATGAAATTAAAAGACGCTTACTCCTTGGAGGGAAAGTTATGACCAACATAGACAGCATATTAAAAAGCAGAGGCATTACTTTGTCAACAAAGGTCCATCTAGTCAAGACTATGGTTTTTCCANACTGCAGATGGTGATTGCAGCCATGAAATTAAAAGACGCTTACTCCTTGGAGGGAAAGTTATGACCAACATAGACAGCATATTAAAAAGCAGAGGCATTACTTTGTCAACAAAGGTCCATCTAGTCAAGACTATGGCTTTTCCAGTGGTCATGTGTGGATGTGAGAGTTGGACAATACAGACAGCTGAGCACTGAAGAACTGATGCTTTTGAACTGTGGTGTTAGAACAGACTCTTGAGAGTCCCTTGAACTGCAAGGAGATCCAACCAGTCCATCCTACAGGAGATCAGTCCTTGGAAGAACTGATGTTGAAGCTGAAACTCCAATACTTTGGCCACCTTATGTGAAGAGCTGACTCATTGGAAAAGACCCTGATGCTGGGAAAGATTGAGAGCAGGAGGAGAAGGGGACGACAGAGGATGAGATGGTTGGATGGCATCACCGATTCAATGGACATGGGTTTGGGTAGACTCTGGCAGTTGGTGATGGACAGGGAGGCCGGGCGTGCTGTGGTTCATGGGGTTGCAAAGAGTCAGACACGACTGAGCGACTGAACTGAACAAGTATTCTTGCCTGGAAAATCCCATGGACAAAAGAGCCTAGCAGGCTAAGACCACGGAGTTGCAAAGAGTCAGATATGACTTAGCAACAAAACAATAATACTGTTATTTGAATAGGTCACCAAAAGTGATAAAACTTAGCTAGATTTATGAAGAAAAGAGAGAAGACTCAAATTACTAAAGAATGACAGAGGAACAATTACTAGACTTTTCAGAAATAAAGCTGATATTAAGGGGATATTTTGAACAATTATATACCCAAAAATTGGATAACTGAAATGAAATGGACAAATTCCTAGAAAGATGTAAATTACCAAGACAGATGCAAGAAGAATGAAATTATTTGAATAGATCTACACTCAGCAAAGAGATTAAAGTATTAATTATTATCTAACAAAAACCTCAGGGCAAGATGGCTTCACTAGTGAATTCTACCATATACTTAGAGAAGAATTCTTTACCAATTCTTCAAAAATTCTTCCAAAAATATTTTAAAAACCCACCTTTTATCTCATTTTATTAGGCTACAATCACCCTGATGCTGAAACCATATAAAAAGATAACAAGAAAAATACAGACCAATATTCTTTATAAATATAGGCACAAAATTGCTCATAAAAACTAGCAAATTGAACCTATAAAAAGAGCTATATTCCATGACCAAGTGGCATGCCGCACAACGGGTTGTTTTAACATCTGAAAATCAATCAAAGGATTACACCACAGTCACGGAATAAAGGACAGCAATCACCTGATCATCTCAGCAGGTGAAGACCAACAAACAAGAAGAGAATGGAATTGCTTCAACCTGGTAAGGAGCTTCTATGAAAAACCCTTAACGATCATCATACTATTGGGAAATGGCTGGATGCCTTCTCTCTAATATCAGGAGTAAAGAACAAAGTTTGCTCTTACCACTTCAACATTTTACTACTCAGGGCAGTAATAAAATGCAAAGATAAAGAAGATTAGATTAGATTAGAAAAATATAAAATGTTAAAAGATATTAAAGAAAATCTAAAAAAACTGGATTTCTCATATTCATGTACCAGAATATTTAAAAATGACAATACTCCCCAAATTGATCTACAGATTCAATGTAATTCCTATCAATATCTCAGCCGTTTAATTAATAAATTGATAATCTGATTTAAAAATGATATGGAAATGGAAAGTCCAAACAATCTTGAGAAAAGAAATTAGAAGGCTCACTCTATTTCAAAATTGAGGACCAAGCTACAGTAATCAAGACAACATGGTAATGACATAAGGATAGTGATATAGATCAGTGGAACAGAAGTGAAGTCTCAGAAGATAAACCTTCACAATTGTCACTGATTTTCAGTCAATGTGCCTAGACAATTCAGTCGGGAAAGAGTAATCTTTTCAACAAATAGTGCTATGCCAACTGGATATCTACCTACAAAAGAATGCCTTTGAGCCTTTACCTCACACCATCCATGTATATGAAATCATATACATAAATCATATCTTCATGTAAGAATTAAAACTGTTAAACTCTTCAAATAAAATATGAATACATTTTCATTACCATATACTATGCCATGATTTCTTAGATGTGACACCAGTAAAAAAAAAAAAAAAATTTGAAATTCATCAAAATTTAAAAGTTTTGTGCTTCAAATAATACCACCAAGAAAGTAAAAAAACAAATAATGCAATTTAAAAACCTAGCATGGTGTATGAATAGACATGTCTCCAAAGAACATAAACAAATGATCAGTAAATAAATGATGTCCAGTGATGTCATTGAGGAAATGCAAATCAAAATTAACACTGAGATACTGGGTGACATCCACTAGGATGTTTAAAATCAAAGATAATGTAAAGTATTAGTGAAGATGTTCAGAATTCGTATTCTTCATATATTGCTGGTGGGAATGTAAAATGGTGCAGCCACTTTGTAAAATATTTTGACAATTCTTCAAAGTGTTAAGCATAAAGTACCCTAAAACCCAGGAAAATCCATCTCCTGAGGATATATACTCAAGAGAAACGAAAACATATGTACCCAGGTACATGAATGTTCACAGCATTATGCATAATAACCAAAAAGTGAAAATATACTAAATGTCCATCAACTTGATCAATGGATTAACAAAATATAGTATATCTGTACTGTACTCAATATAGGCAAATCCATAAAGACAAAGTGGGACTGGTGTAGTTTCCAAAAGGGTTAGAGGGGAAATATGGAATGACTGCTAATAGGTACAGGGGGGTTTCTTCTTGGGATGATGAACATGTTCTAAAAGTACACTGCAGTAATGGTTGTACAAATTTGTGATTATCAAAGTGAATGAAAGAATAACTAGGGTTTTACTTTTCAGTTAATGGAATCTGTCCCTCTTATGTTCAGGTCTAGGGCTGGTAAAAGTTAGTTCAAGGGTACTATACTACGCATTGTAGTTACCTTATTTAAAGCACCTGTATAAATTGACCCTTTGTAAATCAATTCAATCACTCTGTCGTGTCTACCTCTTTGCAACCCCACAGACTGCAGCACACCAGGCTTCCCTGTCCATCACCAACTCCCAGAGTTTACTCAAACTCATGTCCATCAAGTCAGTGATTCCATCCAGCCATCTCATCCTCAGTCGTCCCCTTCTCCTCCTGCCCGCAATCCCTCCCAGCATCAGGGTCTTTTCCAATGAGTCAACTCTTCGCATGAGGTGGTCAGAGTATTGGAGTTTCAGCTTTAGCAACAGCCCTTCCAATGAACAACAGGACTGATCTCCTTTAGGATGGACTGGTTGGACCTCCTTGCAGTTCAGGGGACTCTCAAGAGTCTTCTCCAACACCACAGTTCAAAAGCATCAATTCTTCAGCACTTAGCTTTCTTCACAGTCCAACTGTCACATCCATACATGACCACTGGAAAAACCATAGCCTTGACTAGATGTTGGCAAAGTAATATCTCTGCTTTTTAATATGCTATCTAGGTTGGTCATAACCTTCCTTCCCAGAAGTAAAGCGTCTTTTACTTTCATGTCTCCAAAATCACTGCAGATGGTAATTGCAGAGCCATGAAATTTGGGGTGTTAGTTCTANAAGTAATATCTCTGCTTTTTAATATGCTATCTAGGTTGGTCATAACCTTCCTTCCCAGAAGTAAAGCGTCTTTTACTTTCATGTCTCCAAAATCACTGCAGATGGTAATTGCAGAGCCATGAAATTTGGGGTGTTAGTTCTAAACAATAGAATGGGAAAGACTAGAGATCTCTTCAAGAAAATTAGAGACACCAAGGGAACATTTCATGCAAAGATGAGCACAACAAAGGACAGAAATGGTATGGACCTAACAGAAGCAGAGTATATTAAGAAGAGGTGGCAAGAATCCACAGAAGAACTGTACAAAAAGATCTTCATGACCCAGATAATGGTCCCAGGAGGAGAAGTAAGAAAGAAGTGAAAAACTTATTTAAAGATAAAATGGCAGAAAAGTTCCCTAAATTGGAAAAAAGACATACTGATCCAGGAAGCTCAAGAAAATCCAAATAAGATGAAGTCAAAGAGATACATATCAAGATGCGTAATAATTAAAATTTCAAAAGTTAATGATAAGTAGAGAATCTTAAAAGCAGAAACAGAAAAACAACTTGTTACGTATTATACAAGGGCATTCTCATATAACTACCTACAGATTTTTAACAGAAACTTTCCAGGCCAGAAGGGAGAGGCATGAAATTTTCAAAGTACTAAGGAAAAGTCTTCCAACCAAAGTTATAATTAAGAATTTAAGGAGCAAGAAAGAGTTTTATAGACAAGCTACAGTTAAGGAGAGAATTACCAATAAACCGGCTGCATAAGATTTGTTGAAGTGACTTTTTTAACTGACAAGGAAGGTTACTAATTAGTAATAAGAAAAGTTATGGAAGTAAATATCTCACTGGTGAAGGTTACATATTCAGGAAAAGGTAGTAAATTAATCATTCATAAAGCTAGTATGAAGATTAAAAGCCAAAGCAGCAAAAATTGCAAATATGGTAATTAGTTAAGGGGTACACAAGATTAAAAGATGTTAAAAGTGATATTAAAAACATAAAACATTTGAGGAGAGAGTAAAATTATAAAGCATTTGGATACTTTCAAATTTAAGTTTATCACATAAAGTGGACTGTTGTAACTTTACGATGTTATATGTAAGCTTCATGGTAACCACCAAGCAAAAACCTATACAGTATATACAGAAGATAAAGAAATCGAAGCATACAATAGAGAAAGTAATCAAAGCATAAAGGAAGAGACCAAGAAAGGAGGCAACAGAGGAACTGCAAAACAGCAAGAAGACAATTAATAAAATTACATACCTATTATCAGTTAAGAGTAAACAGACTAAATTCTCCAATCAAAAGGCACAGAGTAGCTGAATGGATTTTAAAAACAAGTTAAGATCCATCTGTATGCAGCATAGAAGAGACTAACTTCAGATATAAAGACTGAAAGTAAAAGATGAAGAAATAATGCTGTACAAATGAATACCAAGTGAAACTTTACATCTGAAGCATCTATAAAAGATAAAGTCCAAATTTAGAAGTATGAAGGAAATAACTGAGATCAGAAAGGAAATAAATGAAAGAGACACTTGGCACCCAATGACTAAAAAGATAATATAAAAGATCAATGAAATTAAAAACTGGTAGCTAAGAATATAAATAAAATTAATGAAACTGTAGCTAGAATCTCAACAAAAGAGAGAAATCACTCAAACAATATCAGAAATTCTGAAGAAAGTGATGTTACAGCTGATACCAAAAAAATACAAAGGACCATGAGAGACTACTATATGCCAAAAACTCAGAAAAAATTATATCCAGGCACTAAACTTCTTGAGTTCAGTCTTGGAGATGTTTCTGGATTTGATACCCCAATGCAAAGGCAAGAAAAAGCTAATATAAAGAAGTAGGACTACATTAATTTAAAAAACCACCGCACAGCAAAGGAGACATTCAACAAAATAAACCATCAACTTTCCAAATGTGAAAAAAACTTTTGCAAATTATCTGATAAGAGGTTAACAGCCAAAATAAATGTCATATAACTCAACAGCAAAAGTCCTCAAATAATCCAATTAAAAATGGGCAAAGGACCTGAATAAGTAATTTTCAAAGAAGACATATAGGTAGCCAATAGGTCCATGAAAGGTGCTCAATCACTAATCATCAGAGAAGTACAAATCAAAACCACAATGAGATATCACCTCACACCTGTCTGAATGGTCATAATAAAAATAGTAAGAGATAACAAATGCTTGGAAGGATATAGAGAAAAATATACTTCTTCACCATTGGTGGGAATGTAAACTGGTGCAGTCACTATGGAAAACATTATGGAAGTTTCTGAAAAAATTAAAAATAGCACTACCATATGACTCAGTAATTCTGCTTCTGGGTATTTATTCCAAGAAAATGAAAACACTTAACTCAAAAAGACATGTGCACCTTCATGTTTATTGAAGCATTAATTACAATATCCAAGATATGAAAACAACCCAAGTGCCCATCAACATATACTGGCTAAGGAAGATGTAGTATATACAAACATTAAATACTACTCAGCCATAAAACAGAAGAGAATTTTACCTTTTGTGACCCAATGCTGGACCTTGAGGGCATTATGCTAAGTGAAATAAGTGAGACAGAGAAAGACAAGTATCATATGATCTCATTTCCAGAAAAAAAATAAAGGCCATAGATCCAATCAACAGGTTAGTGGTTGCCAGAGGCAGGTAGTGAGGGGTGGACTAAGTAGTTGAATGGATTCAAATGGTACAAACTTCCAGTTATAAAGTAAATAAGTCATAGGATATAATGTACACCATGGTGACTATACTTAATAGTACTTTATTTCATAGTTGAAAGTTGCTATGAGTACATCCTAAAAGATCACAAGAAAAATTTTGTCACTATGCATGGTGACAGATGTTAATGAGACATTTTGGTGATCACTCTGCAGTATTTATAAATATCAAATCTTTATGTTGTATACCTAAAACTACTATATGTCAATTATATCTCAATAAAAAATCAGCTCCAGTTTGTTAAGTGTAAAAGAATGTCTTACAAGGAATGAACCTCACATGTACAATTTGTCTGGTGGTGTTGTGGGCATCCTGCTCTAAATAATAATACACTGATGAAATTGGCTACAATGATTGCATTAATTTGGGTTACAGTGATATATAGCAGGGATGTACAATGCCAAACAATGTTCAAACTATAATACAGTTGAGCTCATTTCACATGTTGGTAAGGTTATGCTCAAAATCCTTCAAACTAAGCTTCAGCAGTATGTGAACCGAGAACTTCCAGATGTACAAGCTGGGTTTAGAATAGGCAAGGGGGACCAGAGATCCAACTGTCAGGATTCATTGGATTATAGAGAAAGCAAAGGAGTCCAGGAAAAACATCTACTTGTGCTTCATTGACTATGCTAAACCTTTGACTGTGTGGATCATACCAAACTGTGGAAAATTCTTAAAGACCTGGGAATACCAGACCACCTTACCTATCTCCTGAGAAACCTAAATGCAGGTCAATAAACAACAGTTAGAACTAGACATGACAACAGACTTGTTCCTGTCTAGACAGCACATTAAAAAGCAGAGACATCAGGTTGCCAACAAAGGTCCATATAGTCAAAGCTATGGTTTTTTCAGTAGTCACGTACAAATGTAAGAGGACCATAAGGAAGTCTGAGCCCTGAAGAACTAATGCTTTTGGACTGTGGTGCTAGAGAAAACTCTTGGAGTTCCTTGGACAGCAAGAAGATCAAACCAGTCAATCCCAAAGGAAATAAATCCTGATATTCATTGGAAGGACTGATACTGAAGCTCCAGTACTTTGGCCACTGGTTGTGAACAGCCCAGCTGACTCATTGGAAAAGACTCTGATGCTGGGAAAGATCGAAGGCAAAAGGAGAAGAGAGTGGCAGAGGATAGAATCACTGACTCAATGGACATGAATTTGAGCAAATTCCGGGAGACCATGAAGGACAGAGGAGCCTGGCGTGCTGCAGTCCATGGGGTTGCAGAGTCCGACATGACTTAGCAACTGAACAGCAATGCAAAATTCTGACTATGGATGATGGGTGAAATCACAGTGCTTTGACCATAAGTGATAACTTAAAAAAAAATCTTCTGAAGTCCTCATGTGGAGACTTTTTCATGCATATGGATCTGTGCATCACTCACTGACAAGAGGGAAGCCAGTGCACAGGTGCCAGATCTAAAGGGATCCATATAGTCTCGCTTCTGCCTAGAGCCACTGGTATATGGGCAGCAGCCCCAGCCCATAGTGACACAAATGCACATTCTTCAGGAACTGTTTAGAATTGTCTTGAGCTACGAACAACTCTAGCTGCTTGTTCCACAGATTGATTTCCTTTCCCCCTCCTGCTACTGAACACAGAGTACTCTGGAAAGCGTTAATGTCTGTAAAGACCTGATGTTGATGACAGTGACAATAATTACAACAAAAGCTATTTAGCAACAGTATTGAACACTTGATATGAATTCTTTCATGTAGCCCTCAAAACAATTTTGTGACATTCATACATTATCCCTTTAGAGAAATGGATAGACAAGGGTTCAGAATTATAAAGACACATGCCCCAAATCACAGAGCTAGTAATTAGCAGATGTTTAAAAGTCAGGTCAGTTCAGTTTAGTCACTCAGTTGTGTCCGACACTTTGCAACCCCATGGACTGCAGCATGCTGGGATTCCCTGTCCATCAACAACTCTCAGAATTTACTCAAACTTATGTCCATTCAGTCAGTGATGCCATCCAACCATCTCATCCTCTGTTGTCCCCTTCTCCTTCCTTCAATCTTTCCCAGCATCAGGGTCTTTTCCAATGAGTCAGTTCTTTGCATCGGGTGGCCAAAGTATTAGAGTTTAAAAGTAACCTCAATCAAAATGTGAGGATTTTAGACATACAGTTAGTACTAAGAGAACAGTTAGTACAGTTAGTACTACATTGTACCGTGGGAGGCTAGAAAGACATTCTCCACAGGCTGCTTAAAACCCAACTGTGCAGGTAGCTGTCTCTTCTACCTAAACATCTTGCCAGTTTTGTCTAAACCTATACTAAAACTACTGTTGCATGCAAAAAGTGAGTCAGAAAAAAGAATTTTTTCATAGTTACCAGAAAATAATATGCCTAGGTTTCTTGTAAGTAATATACTATGTATGGATCAAAAGATTACAGTAGTCTTGTGTTTTCAGATACCAAACTGTGCCTTGACAGCAAAGATATGGCCTCAGGCTTTCAAGAGCTGACCAGTTTTGAAAAATCCTTGTTCTACACCAGAGTGTATCTGTTAATGTTTTTGTTTTTGCACATAAACAAACACTCACTTGACCATCTGTTTGGTATATCATTTACTAGTCCCAGTAAATGAACAGTTTAGAGCTCTGACCAATATAAGCTCATAATCATGTCGAGTCACCCTGGCCCAATNTCTTGAGCTACGAACAACTCTAGCTGCTTGTTCCACAGATTGATTTCCTTTCCCCCTCCTGCTACTGAACACAGAGTACTCTGGAAAGCGTTAATGTCTGTAAAGACCTGATGTTGATGACAGTGACAATAATTACAACAAAAGCTATTTAGCAACAGTATTGAACACTTGATATGAATTCTTTCATGTAGCCCTCAAAACAATTTTGTGACATTCATACATTATCCCTTTAGAGAAATGGATAGACAAGGGTTCAGAATTATAAAGACACATGCCCCAAATCACAGAGCTAGTAATTAGCAGATGTTTAAAAGTCAGGTCAGTTCAGTTTAGTCACTCAGTTGTGTCCGACACTTTGCAACCCCATGGACTGCAGCATGCTGGGATTCCCTGTCCATCAACAACTCTCAGAATTTACTCAAACTTATGTCCATTCAGTCAGTGATGCCATCCAACCATCTCATCCTCTGTTGTCCCCTTCTCCTTCCTTCAATCTTTCCCAGCATCAGGGTCTTTTCCAATGAGTCAGTTCTTTGCATCGGGTGGCCAAAGTATTAGAGTTTAAAAGTAACCTCAATCAAAATGTGAGGATTTTAGACATACAGTTAGTACTAAGAGAACAGTTAGTACAGTTAGTACTACATTGTACCGTGGGAGGCTAGAAAGACATTCTCCACAGGCTGCTTAAAACCCAACTGTGCAGGTAGCTGTCTCTTCTACCTAAACATCTTGCCAGTTTTGTCTAAACCTATACTAAAACTACTGTTGCATGCAAAAAGTGAGTCAGAAAAAAGAATTTTTTCATAGTTACCAGAAAATAATATGCCTAGGTTTCTTGTAAGTAATATACTATGTATGGATCAAAAGATTACAGTAGTCTTGTGTTTTCAGATACCAAACTGTGCCTTGACAGCAAAGATATGGCCTCAGGCTTTCAAGAGCTGACCAGTTTTGAAAAATCCTTGTTCTACACCAGAGTGTATCTGTTAATGTTTTTGTTTTTGCACATAAACAAACACTCACTTGGCCATCTGTTTGGTATATCATTTACTAGTCCCAGTAAATGAACAGTTTAGAGCTCTGACCAATATAAGCTCATAATCATGTCGAGTCACCCTGGCCCAATTTGAGCTCTACCTTCAGTATAAAATCAGTATGGGAGAGAATGAGAATTTGGCTTACAAACAACAGTGTATTGGGGGGTTTTGATCAGTATTCTGGAGAAATGAGTTTTCGCCATAGGAAAACCCAGCTTCTTAAAATTTGCTCAAATTTAATGAGACATTTATTGCACTGGATAATTCCATAGTTAGAGTTTATCATCTTAGGAATACTTCTGGTAGTATTCTGGAATGTTATCAAAGGACTTCAATTATAAAAGGATTAAACTAAACCACAGAGCAAGATATTGTGCTTGTTTCTGCAATTTCTGTGTTGGTTGCCTTTTTTTTTTTTTCTTTTCAGTCTGTAGCAATTGTGCCTGGAAGATATTCTCAAATTGGTTCAGTGTGAAGATCAAAACATTTAGGAAAAGAGATTAGGATTTATTTAAATACCCTAACCCTAATTTTTTAGTAAGCTTCCCTTACTTATTTCTTTCTTCAGAAAACCGACTACTTTAAAATAAGAAATATGAATGTATGGATGGTTCCACATTCTGGGAGGCAGAGAACAAACTTTTAAGATAAATTTGAAATCACTGATGTTTCCATAACAATAAAGGAAACTATTTACTCACATTATATTGTTTCTACAAGTATTTCTGAAGAAATCAGAATAAAAATGACCATTTCAAATTCATCCATGTGCCAAACTAGGTCATCAACCCTATGTCTG
The DNA here is from genome assembly GCA_006410875.1 of Neotragus pygmaeus. Lineage (NCBI taxonomy): Eukaryota > Metazoa > Chordata > Mammalia > Artiodactyla > Bovidae > Neotragus > Neotragus pygmaeus. The sequence goes on from SJYV01053143.1 coordinate 29,817, forward strand.
TAAAATCAAAATGAGTTCTCATAGACTTCTGTTTTACATAGTAGTTGACCAAAGAAAAGCCTTGGAAAAAAAAAAAAAAAAAAAAAAAGCCTCATGGAGAAGATGATGTTAATAAAAACTTAAGTAGCATCAGGAAACTTGGCTTAACATATTACAAAAATAAATAAAATAAATTTCTCCTACAAAGAGAAGTCTCTTTTAGTCAATCACTCAACAACATATGTCTGGGATTAAAAGTCAAAAAAGCCAGGTAAGAGAAAAGAATAAGATGTGAAAGAGAAATTAAATAAAATAGCAACAGCATTTAAAACAGGTAAATGTAGGACAGTAGAATTTTCCATCTTCATATAAGAGATATTTTTAAAGCTCTGCTGCCATTAAATGCCCCACAGCATTATTCTCAGCAAAATGAAACAACCACCTAGGAGGACAAGACTTGCAAGAAAAGGGAGGCGTGACTACGTAAATCAGATGTGTACCTATTGGGTGCATCGCAGTATATTTCACATGTGGTTTACCTAATCAGGAAATGCAAAGTAGGTCATTACTACTGTTCTTCACAGGCGCTTTATTCAAAATTAAAAATTAAAGAAATTCATACTAGTGTTGCTATGTAAAATCACTCCTAACCACCATCTTATCAAGATCATGGTAATGGTGTAGGAAACACTGTTGTATCTTTAGTGTACCATGAATTAGAAACATTCCCTAGCAACTGTTCCTCATTTGGATCCACTCATAGCCTACATATGTCAGTCACAGATCATTCCCACATGACAGTTGCAAGGATATTTCAATAGTAAGTGGAAATAATGTTGGAAGCAGAACCTATCAAAAAATGTTAGATTCTTCATTAAATCTTCATATATGTTTCTAAGATGTTAAATATGTGTTCTTAAATCTAGTTTGATAATAGTTATATCTCAACTAAGATGTACGAGGAATCTTACCAAAATATACACAATTTAAAAAGAAATGCTGATTTAAGGCCAGAGTTTCCTTATTTATTTGCTGTCTGAATGACCTGTCCATTGATGTAAGTGAGGTGTTAAAATCCCCTACTATGATTGTGTTACTGTCAATTTCTCCTTCTATGTCTGTTAATATTTGCTTTATGAATTTAAGTGGTCTTAAGTTGAATACATATATATTTACAATTGTTATAACTTCTTGACTTGATCCCTTTATCATTATGTAATGTCCTGTGTCTCTTGTTAGAATCTCTGATTTAAAGTCAATTTTGTTGGTTGGAAGTATTGCTCAGTCAGTCAGTTCAGTAGCTCATTTGTGTCCGACTCTTTGCAACCCCGTGGACTGCAACATGCCAGACTTCCCTGTCCATCACCAACTCCCAGAGCTTGCTCAAACCCATATCCATTGAGTCAGTGATGCCATCCAATGGTCTCATCCTCTGTCATCCCCTTCTCCTCCTGCCCTCAATCTTTCCCAGCATCAGGATCTTTTCCAATGAGCCAGTTCTTCACATTAGGTGGCCAAAGAACTGGAGTTTCAGCTTCAACATCAGTCCTTCCAATGAATATTCAGGAATGATTTCCTTTAGGATTGACTGGTTGGATTTCCTTGCAGTCCAAGGGACTCTTTAGAGCCTTCTCCAACACCATAGTTCAAAAGCATCAATTCTTTGACTCAGCTTTCTTTATAGTCCAACTCTCACATCGATACATGACTACTGGAAAAACCACAGCTCTGACTGGAAAAACCACAGCTCTGACTAGACAGGCCTTTGTTGGTAGAATAATGTCTCTGCTTTTTAATATGTTGTCTAATATGCAATACTTATATTGTCATCCCAATACTTACGTTTTCTTAGGGTGACAATATAAGTGTTGCTACTCCAGCTTTCTTTTGATTTCCATTTGCATGGGATAACTTTTTCCATTTGATCACTTTCAGCCTTATGTATTTAGACCTGAAGTGAGTCTCTTGTAGGATATATATGCGTGTGTGTGTGTGTATGTGTGTGTGTATATGGGTCTTATTTTGGTATCCAGCCAGTCTTTATCTTTTGATTGGAGCGTTTATTCCATTTACATGAGGTTTATATATAGTAATATGTATAAATATGTTTTATATAATATATAAATTTAATAGATATACTTATTTATATATTATAAAGATATATTTAATTACATATAATAAAATCCATCACCCACATTTCATGTTTCTGACATTATATTTTACATCTGTTTTGCGTCCACCTTAACTATGGATTGTGGATATAGGTGATTCTGCTACTTTTATCTTCCTACAAGCTGTATTACTAGTTGATCTACTAGCTTGACTATGCATATGTCTTTAACGATGAGACTTTTTTTTCTTTCATAATTTTCCTAAGTCTAGTTGTGGCCTTTTCTTTTCTGCTTAGAGAAGCCCCTTTAACATTTCTTATAAAGCTGGATTGGTGGTGCTGACCTCTTTTAACTTCTGTTTGTCTGCAAAACTCTTGACCTCTCCTTCATATCTGAATGACAGCCTTGGCTAGTGCAATATTGTTTGTTGCAGAACCTTTCCTTTCTTCACTTTAAATTTATCATGCCTTTTTCCATTTTGGACTGCAGAGTTGTTTCTTAAAAGTGAACTGACATTCTTATGGGAGTTCCCTTCTACACAGCTATCTTGCTGCTTTTATTTTCTCTTTATTTTTAAATGTATTGATCCTATCCTCTTTAGGTTTATCTTCTTTGGGACTGTTTTTGCTTTCTGGACTTGTATGTCTGTTTTCTTTCCCAAGGTAGGGAAGTTTTCAGAAAGAATGTCTTCAAATATGTTTCTTTCACCTTTATCTCTCTTCCAAGACCTCTATAATATGAAATTGTATGCTTGATGTTGTCCCAGATGTTTCTTAAACTAATTTCTTTTTTATTTTTTTCTCTTTTTTCTGTTAAGCTTGGGTAATTTCTACTACAGTATCTTCTAAATTCACTGATCTGTTCCTCTATATTATCTAATCTACTCTTGATTTCTTCTAGTGTATTTTTATTTAAGTAATGTATTCTTCAGCTCTGTTTGGCTCTTATTTTATAACTCTGGTTACAATTGTCTACAAATGAACACAAGTTCATTCCTTCTTCTCTCAAGTTCTTTGAACATTTTTGTGATCATTACTTTGTACTCTCTATCAATTAGGTTGCACATCTCCACTTCAGTTAGTTTTTTTCCTGGGGTTTTTATCATATTCCTTCATTTGGAACATATTCCTCCATTGCCTCATTTTGCCTAATTCTCTGCTGTTATTCCTAAGTATGTGGTTTATGTTTCCTGGTCTAGAGAAGTGTCCTTATGTAGGGGTTGTCTTAGGAGCCCAGTAGCATAATTCTCTGGTCACCAAAGCCATATGCTCTAGTGATGCTGTCTCTGGGGAATGTGTGGTCCCTTCCACTGTGTCAGGCTAACTTCTTTGGGAGCCCTGATACGTGTGGCTGGCCCCTGGTCAGGTTATTTACCAGGCCCTCCTTGTGCAGAGGCTGCTAGTTGCTAATGAATGGGGCTCGTCTGGGCACAGCTAGCCCAGGTTTTCCCAGTCCTGTTGCTTGACCACTGGTAGATGGCCTTGGGTTACAAGGTAGCTAGATGAAGAGACCTGGGGCAACAAGGTCCCCATGGCTAGTTCTGACCTAGTGGTGAGTGGAACTGGGTCTTGGAGCATCTGGCTGTGGCATTCAGGGTCCCAGAGCTGATATCATCCTGCTGGTGGGTGGGACCAGGTTCTGACAGCTGGCTGAGTGGCCCAAGATGCCTGAGGCTAGTGCCAGCCTACTAGTGAGCAGATATGGGTTCTGGAATCTCTGCACATGGGGTCCTGGTAGGGTCCCAGGACCAATCCCTGCCAACTGGTGGGTTAGTCCAGGTCCTGGGGCTATGGTTACTCACTGATAGAAATAGGTCCAGGTATCTCTGACGGCCAGACCCAGGATCCTAGACTGGTTTCAGCCCACTGGTGAGTAAGGCTGGTAGTCAGGGTGGCCACGGCAGTCAGTTTACTGGTAGGTGAGGTTGTGTCCCTGCCCAACTACCTGCTTGGCTTGGGTTACCTCAAGAATTTTGTGGACCAGCTGGTAGGCTTGACAGTTTATCAAGCTTAGGTAATTTTTCCTAACCATGTCATATTTGGTTAGATGCAAGAAAACCATCTGTCAAAATCTAACATCCATTCCTGATAAAAATTCAGCAAAACTATGAACAGAGGAAATTTCCTTAAATGGATACATATCATCTACAAAAAACCTACAGCTATAGCTCAGTTGGTAAAGAATCTGCCTACAATGCCAGAGACTCCAGTTCGATTCCTAGGTCCAGAAGATCCTCTGAAGAAAGGATAGACTATCAGACCAGTATTCTTAGGCTTCCCTGTGGCTCAGCTGATAAAGAATCTGCCTGCAAAACAGGAGACCTGGGTTTGATCCCTGGGTTGGGAAGATCCCCTGAAGAAGGGAAAGGCTACCCATTCCAGTAGTCTGGCCTGGAGAATCCCATGGACTGTATAGTCCATGAGGTCACAAAGAGTCGGACACAGCTGAATGACTTTTACTTTCAACATAATATTTAGCAGTTAAGCCCAAATGTTTACTTCTGAAGAGTAGAAAAGAAATAAGGATGTCTGCCTTCATCACTTCTATTAAGACACCTTACAAGAGATACAAGTCAGAGCAATCAAGCAAGGTAACAAAATTTAAAACATCAGATTAGAGAAAAAAGAAAATTTCCATTATTCTCAGATGACATGATCATCTACACAGAAAATCCTAAAGAACTACAGCAACACTACTAGAATAAGTAAGTGATTTCGGTATTAACATGACAAGTTACAAGGTTAATACAAAGAAAAACAGCTGTAGTTCTAGAAACTGGCTGCAAGCAATTGGAAAGTGAAGTGCAATAAAATCCAATTTATAAAAGATTCAAAACTTTGAGACACTTAGAATAAATTTAGTAAAATATGGGAAATAACTGTATACTGAAAACTATAAAGGATTGCTGACAGAAAGGCAGCTCTAAATAAATATAGAGACATACTCTGATAATGTCAATTCTCCCCAAATTTATCTGTAGATTCAACATAAGCCCAAACAAAATCACAGCAGACACTTTTGCAGAAATTAATGAACTGGTTTTATAAGGAAATATTAAGGACCTAGAATAGCAAAAATAATTTAAGAACAAAGCTTGAGAACAAATGCTACCTGACTTAAAGACTTATAGCTACAATAACCATGATAGTATAATACTGGAATTTAAAAAGATGCCTGTTTTCATATAACACAACAGAGAGTTCCCAAAAGATCCAGACATAAATGGACAACTAATTTTTGACAAAGACCAAAAGAAACTCAGCGGTGAACAGACAGTATTTTCAATAAATATTGCTATAACAGTTTAATGTTCATATGCAAAAAAAGTGACTTAATTCATACTCCACTCCATATCATATTCAAAAGTTAATTCAAAACACAGACCACAGAGCTAAATGTCAAAGTTAAAACTGTGAAACTTCTAGAAGATGACTTTGGATTATACTAAAGTTTCTTGAATATGACACCAATATCACAGGCCNTCATACTCCACTCCATATCATATTCAAAAGTTAATTCAAAACACAGACCACAGAGCTAAATGTCAAAGTTAAAACTGTGAAACTTCTAGAAGATGACTTTGGATTATACTAAAGTTTCTTGAATATGACACCAATATCACAGGCCATGAAAAGAAAAGAGTGTGTCAGGTTTTCAGACAATTGACCATATCACATGATCCACCCGTAGACTTTAATTTTTGTCATAGAAGCCTTAATTTAAGCAGCCCAAACTGAAAACAACCTATCTGTCCTTCCAAAATAAATGGATAAGCCACTGTAGAATATTCATACAGTGGGTTACTATTCTGCAATAAAAGCAGATGATAACACACAAAAGCAGAGATGAATCTCAAATTGTGTCAAGTAAGAGAAGTCAGAAAAAAAGTAATTCACACTGTATGACTCCATTTATATAAAATTCTAAGAAATCAAACTAATACATAGTGACAATGCCAGTAAGTGCTTGGCTGAGGACAAAAGGATGAGGACAAACTCCTCCTAGGGAGGAAGAAGAGGGAAGGACTATTCAGGGGAACAAAACTCTCAGGAGCACAAATATGTTAATCATTTTGGTCACAAGGATAGCTCCATGGACGTATGCCTACATGCCTGCTAAGTNAGTTACACACAACCCTTCCCAGAAATAATAAAAATAATAATAAACAAAAAAATCCTCTCTAAAGAATCTTCTCTCTGGAAAACAGCAAAAACTAGTTGGAAAAACTGTAGAGGAAAAAACAGTTGGAAAACTGTAGAGGTAATAAACGTAGAGTAAATCTAGTTATTGACTCTTTGCATATTGAGATTTTTCCTTTGTTTACAATCACAAACTCAAAAACCATCTATCCTATAAAGAACATGCATCCTTTTAGAAGACATTTCATTTTATTTAAGTTTCAAAATTACCTATCAAAGATAGATTAAACATCCCTAAATTTGAGACTCTATAGAGGCCAAAACACTATATTTATATTAGTCACATATATACATAGTATTTATATTAGTCAGTGTTCTCCAAAGAAATAAAGCCAATTGTGTGTGTATGTGTGTATATAGGAACTCCAAAATTTGTAACCAACGGTGAGAAATAAAGGTGGCCCCAAGAACCCCTGAACCTGTGTGTGAACTAAGGCCAATCTCATGGAAAAATATGCCCTTAACATTGGCTTTGGCAACTCACTGTAGGATTCAGATCTCAGTGCTCTATTTTGAGGATGCCCCTCTGGTTTTGAACAAAAAACTAACTTCTGATTAATACCATTCCTAGACATTCAGTATTAAATATTTCACTTATGGGTTAAAACCCAAAATTTATGTCTCAAACACTCTTTAAAGTTACATAATCAGCTGTGTATCTGGCTGGACATTTATTCCATGCATGCCAAGTCACTTCAGTCACGTCCAACTCTGTGCAACTCTATGAACAGCAGCCGACCAGGCTCCTCTGTCCACTGGATTCTCTAGGCAAGAATACTGGAGTGGGTTGCTATTTCCTGCTCCACATTTATTCCATAACGTATACTTAATGTACATTTTGTCACTGATGATAGAAACTTGACAATGATTGTTCTTCCAATATGAATAAGTGAAATACACATTAGCTGTCAAAAAGAAACAGTCTTTATACTGCTGCTGCTACTGCTGCTAAGTCACTTCAGTCATGTCCGAGCCTCAGCGACCCCATGGACTGCAGCCCACCAGGCTCCTCCATCCATGGGATTTTCCAGGCAAGAGTACTGGAGTGGGGCGCCATTGCCTTCTCCAGGTCTTTATAGTACCAATACAAAAAAAAAAAAAATCAAAGGAGCCATAAAAGAAAATTCAGAGGCCTCACTGAGAGTCACATACAACATACTTGGCATAGACACTGATAAGAAAATAAAAAGTAAATAACTCACTTCAACAAGTTAAACACAACCAAATGTGAAAACCCATAAACCAGTATTTTCATTCCTCCTCTGGCAAGACTGTAAACTTTGTCCAAAGTTGAAGATTAGGGTAATGTGTCACATTTTGAGATCAAGATACTAGTTGTGTATACTGTGCAGAATTATATTCTTTCCATCATCAAAACTATATAGAGAGATTTTTTTGCTGCTTACTTATGCAGCTTTCACAGTTTAACCCATAATCACATGTTTCAGCTGGCAAAGTTTGCAACTTAGTTTTCAGCAACTACCAGATGATATACAATTGCTTTCTTGGCAAGACTGGCTCAAAACTCTGAATGTTTTGAATAATACTTAATAGTGTCTATTCATAGCATTGAAAAATTAATGGTGACATGTTAATACTCATATTAATTCATGCTATTTTAAAAAAATAACAAACCAAGAAATATTTAGGAAAACTAAGAAGCATTTTTTGTACTTCCAAATGATAAACCAACATTTTTTAAAATCCTATATTTTAAAATTTAATTCCAAGAGGAAAAGTTTTAATCATATTCTCTTCAAAAGGTCTCATCTTTTCTTCTCTACAATATTCTTAAATATACATTTTTTAATGTATTAATGCATTAAAGTTAGTGTTAGTATGTGCTTAGTCATTTCCAACTCTGTGACCTCATGGACTGTAGCCCACCAGGCTCCTGTGTCCATGGGATTTCCCAGGCAAGTATACTGGAGAGGGTTGTCATTTCCTTCTCCAGGGGATCTTCCTGACCCAAGGATCGAACCCGTGTCTGTTCCTCTGCAGGCGGTCTCCTCTGTTGCAGGCAGATTCTTTACTGCTGAGCCACCAGGGAAGCCATATTAATGCATAATTATCTTACATTATAAATATTTTCCCAAATCCAATTCCATTTTTCTTTTGTCTTTAAAAAGTTGTTTCAAAATTGAAGGGCCAGAGTCTGGAACAGCAGAGTAAGAAAACTAGTGGACACCTCTCTAACAAAATTTATGTCAAAAGGTGAGCCATGATTTAAGGTGTAGAAAAGAGACTCAACACTTGATGGGAAGAATTGCAAAGTAGTTACATTACAAAGAAGTGTTTTTTCAACAAACAATGCTGGGAAACTAGATGTCTACAAGCAAAAGAATGAATTTGGACTCTTTTCTAACATCACATATCAAAAACACTGGATCATAGTCTTAAATAAAGAATAAAACAATAAAACTTCTAGGAGAAAGGAGGAAAATCTTCACAACACTGGATTAAGCATAGTTGCATGGATACCACACTGAAAGAACAGCATCAGAAGAAAAAATGCATAAATAGGACTTCATCAAAATTAAGATCATTTCTGCTTCAAAGTACATCAGCGGGAAAGTAAAATGACAACCCACAGAAAATTCATGAAAATTAAAACTTGATAAATTATTTTAATAGAAAATTTCCCAAAGAAGATGTACAAATGGCCAATAAGAACAAGAAGATACTCAACATCTAGTGATGATGTAATATCATTTAACATTCACCAGGATCTATAAAATTGAAATGAAAATAACAAGTGTTGGTGAGGAAATGGAATATTGGAACCTCTCACACTTTGCTGGTGCAGATGCAAAATGGTACAGCCACTTTTAAAATAATATATTTAGTTCCTCACATTTGAAGCATAGAGTTACCAGTGAAAGTCAGTCAGTGATGTCCAGCTCTTGCAACTGCATGGGCTATATAGTCCATGGAATTCTCCAGGCCAGAATACTGAAGTGGGTAGCCTTTCCCTTCTCTAGGGAATCTTCCCAACCCAGGTATCGAACCCAGGTCTCCTGCATTGCAGGCAGATTCTTTACCAGCTGAGCCACAAGTGTAGCTAAACAATACTGGATTAGGTAGCCTATCCCTTCTCCAACAGATCTTTCTGACCCAGGAATCAAACCGGGGTCTCCTGCATTGCAGGTGCATTCTTTACCATGATGACCCAACAATTTCACTCCTAGGCATATAGTCCACACAAACTTGTGCATGACTATAGACAGAAAAATTATTCATAAAAAACAAAAAGTGGAAAGAGCAAAATGTCCATCAATGAATGAATTGTCCATCAACAATAGAGGAATGAAACTACATGAGTGAACTTTGAGAACACTTATGCTAAGTGAAAGAAATCAGTCACAGAAGACCATGTATTATGTGATTACCTTTATGTGAAAGTGTAGAATGGGCAAATCTTTAAAGGCAGTGCCAAAGAATGTTTAAACTATGCACAACTGCACTCATCTCACACACTAGCAAAGCAATGCTCAAAATTCTCTAAGCCAGGCTTCAACAGTATGTGAACTGAGAACTTCCCCAATGTTCATCGCAGCACTGTTTATAATAGCCAGGACATGGAAACAACCTAGATGTCCATCAACAGATGAATGGATAAGCAAGCTGTGGCATATATACACAATGGAGTATTACTCTGCCATTAAAAAGAATAAATTTGAATCAGTTCTAAAGAGATGGATGAAACTGGAGCCTATTATACAGAGTGAAGTAAGCCAGAAAGAAAAACACCAATACAGCATACTGACACATATATATGGAATTTAGAAAGATAGTAATGATGACCCTGTATGTGAGACAACAAAAGGACACAGACATAGACAATGGACTTTTGGCCTCAGAGGGAGTAGGAGAGGGCGGGATGATCTGGGAGAATGGCATTGAAGCATATATACTATTATGTAAGAAACGAATCACCAGTCTATGTTTGATACAGAATGCAGGACGCTTGGGGCTGGTGTACGGGGATGATCCAGAGAGACGTTGTGGGGTGGGAGGTGGGAGGGGGATTCGGGATTGGGAGCTTGTGTGCACCTGTGGTGGATTCATGTCGATGTATGGCAAACCCAATAGAGTATTGTAAAGTTAAATTTAAAAATAAATAAATAAATAAACTAAAAAAAAAAAAAAAAAAAAGGCAGAGGAACCAGAGATCAAATTGCCAACAACTGTTGGATCATAGAAAAAGCAAGAGAATTCCAGAAAAACATCTACTTCTGCTTCATTGACTATGCTAAAATCTTTGACTGTGTGGATGACAACAAACTGTAGAAAATTCTTAAGAGAGATGGGAATACCAGGCCACTTTACCTGCCTCCTGAGAAATCTGTACGCAGGTGAAGAAACAATAGTTAGAACCAGACATGAAACAAGGGACTGGTTCCAAATAGGAAAAGGAGTACGTCAAGGCTGTATATTGTCACCCTGCTTATTTATAGTCAGAGTACATCATGCAAAATGACAAGCTGGATGAAGTTCAAGCTGGAATCAAGATTGCTGGGAGAAATATCAATAACCTTAGATATGCAGATGACACCACCATTATGGCAGAAAGCGAAGAGGAGCTAAAGAGCCTCTTGATAAAAGTGAAAGAGGAGAGTGAAAAAGTTGGCTTAAAATTCAACATTCAAAAATCTAAAATCATGGCATCAGGTCCCATCACCTCATGGCAAATAGATGGGAAAACAATGGAAACAGTGACAGACTTTATTTTTTGTATTTCAAAATCACTGCAGATGGTTACTGTAGCCATGAAATTAAAAGATACTTTCTCCTTGGAAGAAAAGCTAAGACCAACCTAGACAGTTTATCAAAAAGCAGAGACAATACTTTGCCTATAAAGGTCCACCCAGTCAAAGCTATGGTTTTTCCAGTAGCCACATATGCATGTGAGAGTTGGACCACGAAGGAAGATGAGTCAAAGAACTGATGTTTTTGAACTGTGGTGTTGGAGAAGACTCTTGCGAGCCCCTTGGACTGCAAGGAGATCAAACTAGTCAATCCTAAATGAAATCAGTTCTGAATATTCACTGGAAGGACTGATACTGAAGTTCCAATACTTTGACCACCTGATGGGAAGAACTGACTCATTGGAAGAGGACCTGATGCTGGGAAGGACTGAAGGTAGGAGGAGAATGGGATGACAGAGGATGAGATGGTTGGATGGCATCACCGACTCAATGGACTTGAGTTTGAGCAAGCTCTGGGAGTTGGTCATGGGCAGGAAATCCTGGCATGCTGCAGTCCACGGGGTTGCAGAATCGGACACGACTGAGTGACTGAACTGAACTGATAGAGCAGTATTTTTCTGTGGCTAAGGTAGGAAGGGCAGCGACAGCAGAGAAGGACTTGGAAATAACTGAGAACAGGAATGGGATTTTCATGAGGCAGGGTGATGAAAATGCTCTAAAATTAGGTTTTGATGATGGTGGTTCATCCTGTGAGTATATTAAACCAAACTGAACTGTATACTGTACATTGAGGAATTACATAGTACATGANCATGGGCAGGAAATCCTGGCATGCTGCAGTCCACGGGGTTGCAGAATCGGACACGACTGAGTGACTGAACTGAACTGATAGAGCAGTATTTTTCTGTGGCTAAGGTAGGAAGGGCAGCGACAGCAGAGAAGGACTTGGAAATAACTGAGAACAGGAATGGGATTTTCATGAGGCAGGGTGATGAAAATGCTCTAAAATTAGGTTTTGATGATGGTGGTTCATCCTGTGAGTATATTAAACCAAACTGAACTGTATACTGTACACTGAGGAATTACATAGTACATGAAGCATATCTGAACTTTTAAAAAATGAATGGCCATAAAGGTAGTAACTATTTTAGTCTATATTCCTCTGCATCAAATTTTACCTAAAAGCCATCTCAAAAACAGAATTTCGGCTTTAAAACAAACAAATAAAATAGCAACAACAACAACAAAAACCTCTGATATCTTATTAATAGAAATTGTTTTGACTGCATGTCACAGAGACTTAAAGTATGTATAATCACATCTTCCTAAATATCTAGATCCTTATATTCCAATCTATTTTACAAGTAACTGGTACAATAATCACTCTAAAACTTTTTGCATCAGGTTTTTCCCCACTATTTAGGACATCACTGTTTGGCTTCCCTGGTGGCTCAGATGGTAAAGAACCTGCCTGCAATGCAGGAGACTTGGATTTGATCTCTTGGATGGGAAGATCACCTGGAGGAAGGCATGGCAACTCACTCCAGCATTCTTGCCTGGAAAATTCCCATGGGCAGAGGAGCCTGGCAGGCTATGGTCCATGGGGTCTTTAAGAGTCGGACATGACTGAGTGACTAAGCACAGAACAGGCCATCACTATCACTCTGTACTGCCAAGCCTTTCACATCTAAACTCTCTCCTCAAGGAATTCAGTTACATGGCTTTTCTTAATGTCAGTTTCCTTGACAAAAATCGATTTTGACTTCCCCAGCATAACATCTTATTATCTATAGGATAATATTTTCTGCTATGACATTGTTATAAAGTCTGTGATTACAAATAACTTGGAAATGACTCCAAAAGGCTTAACTGACAAGGTTTAGCATGATCTTACATTATCAGATATCTGAAACAGGGCAATAATAAAAATTTATTAATACAGTGACTTAATACTTTCTTTAAAGACCCAAGTACCCTTAATTTTTCTAGTCTGTACCCCTCAGCATGTTCTTCTCAGCTTAGCCTCCCTCACAGCCCTAGGGAGGTGATAAAATTTTATATGCCACACACTGACATGTCACTGATAAGTTGCAAAAGAGGAACTATATAAAAGTCTCTTTGGAAAATGTTATAAAACTCAAGGAAACCTTTCCTAGAGCCTTCTGGTTTGCCTCCTACCCTCACTAATTATCTGAAACTGCATCACATGCCTGCTCATTCCAACTATAATCCACTCCCTGGGGCCACAGAGGACCTAGCCCCTCTGTAGAACATGGAATTAGCACTAGGATTGTATAGAATTCAGTTAGTTCAAGGAAGGGATAGAATGGCTGCTGATTATAATGGGGAAGAATTATTATCTGCTGTATGCAATCGATCCACTTTTATTTATACTCCACCCATTAATTAAAATGTGCCATGTCATAATTTCTTCCAATCTTACATCCACTAATTTCTCCAAGTCCTGTATATTTACCTCATGTAAAAAAAAAATCTTGATTAACTACCTATAGCTACCCACTTCCATGTAGTATTTATTTAACCCTTCATGAGAAAAATAGATTCTATGGCAGTTTTAAGTCTTAAAATAAAAAGCCTGTTCTGGGAATTATGGTAGTAGGTAACTTATCTAAGTTCAATATTTTTCAGGTAAGATACCAAAGTCAAGAAAAGGAAAAACTCAGTGAAANAAATAGATTCTATGGCAGTTTTAAGTCTTAAAATAAAAAGCCTGTTCTGGGAATTATGGTAGTAGGTAATTTATCTAAGTTCAATATTTTGCAGGTAAGATACCAAAGTCAAGAAAAGGAAAAACTCAGTGAAATAAGAGAAAAATTTAAAAGAAGGGAAGGAAATAGAAAAAAAGGAGATAAAGTAAGAGAACTAACAGGTGAAGGAAATGAACAAACCAGAAGAAAAGAAAGGTCGAGGAAGGAAGAGAGACAGAGGAAACATACAAAGAAGGAAATAAGGAAAAAATAATGAGAAAAAGAGAAGAATACAAAGGGGACTGAAAAGGTAAAGGAAGACATATAAAACTGTCAGATGAAATGTGGCATTTATTCACAGTTTGCCTAGAGAACCCATGGAACATAACGACATGATAACCAATGCAGGCAGTAAAACCACACCAACCTTAACAGACATCCTCTTGGTAAAAATGGCACTGTTGCTCATGACTTCTGGGATCATCCGAGAAGAAAAGAACTGTAAATGATGACTACGATTTTTTGAAATATTCTCAGCCACCATGAAAACTAGAGGCAAAAACTGAGTGCCAAGAAGGGTTCCTCTGGGACCTAAATATGTGTGTGTGCTAAGCTGGCGTCAGTTGTGTCTGTCTCTTTGTGAACCTATGACCCATAGCCCACCAGGTTCTTCTGTCCATGGGATTTCCCAGGCATTGCCTGGATTGCCATGGGATTTCCCAGACAGTCCAGGGAGTGCCTTGCCCTCCTCCAGGTGATCTTCCTGACTCAGGGATCAAACCCTGTCTTCAACATATCCTGCGTTGGCAGGCAGGTTCTCTACCACTAGTACTGCCCAGGAAGACTGATCTAAATACANCAGTCCAGGGAGTGCCTTGCCCTCCTCCAGGTGATCTTCCTGACTCAGGGATCAAACCCTGTCTTCAACATATCCTGCGTTGGCAGGCAGGTTCTCTACCACTAGTACTGCCCAGGAAGACTGATCTAAATACACATACAGTATAATTATTGTGTGCACATCCTAACACAGGAAACTTTCTCTATGATCCAAATTGGAGCGCATATTTTCAGAATTTTTAAAAGGATCAATATTTTAACTGTCATTAACCAGGTAGTTTTTAAATTATTACTTATTGGAGCTTTATCAAAGTCATTTTCATGGCTTTTTAATTCTACCAATTGCTGAAAAGGTAATGCTCAAATAATTAATACATATTTAGTGAGAAAACAAAATAGCAAAAGTTTTGGCATTAAACTATTCAGACTTGATTTTTGTTCCTAATTTTATAGTGCACATAGAGCTATAAGATTGTGAGAACAAATTACAGAACATGTAAAGGTAGTAAATATGGCCCTAAAGTTATAAAAACTTCAGCAGAGCTATATCTCATCATTGCTCACACAGGAAAAAAATAAGAATCACAAAAGGAAGCTTCTGCTCTTTAAATTCCTACATGAAAATTAGCATACCCAATAAGTATATGTGCAGGCGTTTGTCTTTTCAATTATAAAATTAAGACATATTTCTTGCAATAATAATCATAACTATAAATTTAAACTACAGTCAGAATCTTTCCAGTCCAATTACATATATCAAATATTGTTCCTTTGTGTGTACAAATATATGTACTCATATACAAAGTTATTTATTATAAAAATGTGTACATATTTTTAATCTTACTGATATACTGTGGAAACCCATTTATATCTATATATATGTAGGGGCTTCCCAGGTAACTCACTGGTAAATAATCCACCAGCCAGTACAGGAGATCTGGTTTTACTCGCTGGGTTGGGAAGATCTCCGGGAGAAGGAAATGGCAACCCACTCCAGTATTCTTGCCTGGGAAATTCCATGGACAGAGGAGGCTGGCGGGCTATAGTCCATGGGGTCACAAAAGAACTGGACACAAAGTGAAAGTGAAATAGCTCAATCGTGTCCGACTTTTTGCAACCCCAGGGACTGTAGCCTACCAGGCTCCTCCCTCCATGGGATTTTCCAGGCAAGAATCCTGGAGTGGGTTGCCATTTCCTTCTCCAGGGGATCTTCCTGACCCAGGGATCGAACCCAGGTCTCCTGCATTGCAGGCAGACACTTTAACCTCTGAGCCACCAGGGAAGCCCCTGGACACAACTTAGTCACTAATTAACAATAAAAAAACAACAACCTGAAGACTTCTGCTTCCTTGTAGGATTCATAAAAGAATGTTGCTCTATACTAATATCAAAGAAAATTCAAATAATCTATAAAAATCATAACTATTTTTGGTTTGCATAAGAAAGCTGAGGTCATCAGATAATTAGGTATTTTGAATTTTAAATGGCAACAATCTCCTCTAAGGAAAGACAAAATACATAAACTGTTTTGCCCACAGACAAGTTCTGAAAGAGGTGTCATCCATAAAGACATGTTTAAAAAAATTACAAATGAGATTTGAATGCATTTTTAGGGGCCATGTGTAGCTCACTATGAAGCAGTTCAGATTNAGACAAAAT
This sequence comes from Neotragus pygmaeus, assembly GCA_006410875.1. NCBI lineage: Eukaryota > Metazoa > Chordata > Mammalia > Artiodactyla > Bovidae > Neotragus > Neotragus pygmaeus. The sequence goes on from SJYV01053143.1 coordinate 46,019, forward strand.
ACATAAACTGTTTTGCCCACAGACAAGTTCTGAAAGAGGTGTCATCCATAAAGACATGTTTAAAAAAATTACAAATGAGATTTGAATGCATTTTTAGGGGCCATGTGTAGCTCACTATGAAGCAGTTCAGATTCTCTGAGATCCCCAATAAAAAGCATGATTTTCCTTTTCTCTACTCTCCAGCCAGTTTGCAAGAATCTCAAGTGGTTCTAACAAAAAAGGTTATGGTTACAGCAGGAAAACTGAAGTGGCCACATAGGTGCAGGATTTGAGGGGATGCTGCTCATTGACAGGAATGAAGGTGTCTACCATTGAAGAAATGGCAAACAATCCTCAACCAGCCTGGTCCCAGGCAAAACTGGGATCCCAGCCCCTGTCACTGGGTGGAGCTAAAAGAAATTTCACACAGAGGGAGTGACAGAAAATCCACTTGTTCTCATGATCCTAAACTGATCCAAAGCAAAAGACTGACTGCTGTCATATGATGGGAGAGGGAAGGCGTCATGCTCTATCTCAGACCTTCAACTGTTACAAAGATACTACAAATAGGGGAGGGACAGGAATGCTGAAAAATATAACCATTAAGATTCTAAAAAAAAAAAGAAAGAAAAGATTCTAGAGCACAGGTCAGGACAGAGGCTGAAATTTAGAGAAAACCTGACCCCACCATAAGCCTTGAAAGGAATACCAATCAAGAGTAGACTGCAACTAGATTAAGGGTAAAGATACAGAAAGGAAGTGGTGCTATAAAACAGTCATACTGGTTTTTCAGAAATCTAAAGGCAAATAAAAAGCATCAAGAAAAGACAAGCCACACAATGAGACAAAATACTTGTTAAGCACATATTGGATAAAAGGATTGAATCCAAAGTATACTGTGAAATCTTAAAACTCAATAAGAAAAAAAAGACATAACTTAAAAATGGGCAAAACATCTGAATGTATACCTCACCAAAGAAGATACACAGATGGCAAATAAGCATATGAAGAGATGCTCAACACCATGTGGCATGTGGGAATTGCAAACGAAAACAATGAGATTTCACACTTATTAGAATGGCTCAAATCCAAAAAATGATCAACACTGAATGCTGGTGAGTACTCAGAGCAAGAGGAATTCTCATTGATTATTTGTGGAGATGCAAAACAGTACAACAATTTTGGAAGAGTTTGTTAGCCTCGTACAAGGTTAAATATAATTTTATCATATAATCCAACAACAGTACTCTCTTTTTGCTGCTGATTTGACCAGTTATATCCATACTAAAACCTGAGTGCCAATATTTAGAGCGTCTTTGTTCACAGCTGCCAAAAATTGAAAACAGGTGAGTTGTCCTTCAATAAGTGAATAGATGAGCAAACTGTGGTGCATCCACACGATGGAATATTATTCAGTAATAAAAAGAAATGAGCTGTCAACCATCAAAGACATGGGTTAAATTTAAATGCATACTGCTGAATGAAAGAAGCCATTTTGAAAAGGCTACACAGTATAGGGCTCAAATTGTATTGCATTCTGGAAAAGGCAAAACACAGAGGAAATTTTCAAAACTCTGTGGTTGCTGGGGTTTGAAAGAATTGAAAAGTACTGAATGCATGAAGCATGAAGGAACTTTCAAGTAGGAGAAACTATTCTGACTGACACTCTAAAAGTGAATATATGACATAAATTTATCAAGACCCACCAAACTTCAAAGCATTCTTACTTTAAACAAAGTAAAAGAAAAAAAAAATCATTTACAATTCATGGGACACTGAGAAAAAATGTAGACTGTGGGAAAGTTTAAGGAAAATTCACTGAAGGAGATGATGACAGGAGATATAATGGTAAGTAACTTTGGAAATGAGTAGAGTCTATAAATTTCACCATAGGACACTTCACATAAGCAATATATTTTGACTGATAATGTTCTCTCACAAGGGAGTAGAGATTAACAATTCAAAAACTATTATATATGGATATTAGAAATGAACAATTAAGTAAATGAATGGCAGATGGTAGAAGCCAGATTTCCCATTGCTGTCATGTTAATTTACAAATAAGGCAAATAAGAGGACAGTGATCTCTGTGGTGATGAATTAAAGTTAGAGACATCAGTATGAGCTCATGTTTAACATAGATACAGATAACTTTTTCCCTTATTGAATAACTTTTGTCTTTTGTTCTCTATCCAGGATAAGAAGGACCAATAATCTGATTTGTTAGCATGGTCAAACACAATAAATGGTAATAAAGTATCAAACATTATAAATACATACCTGGGTTCACACACAGATATAAATGTATTTATAAACATGTAAACATGGACTATATTTTCCTGAAATATTAACAGCTATAGTTTTTACTTTGTGTTATGAACACAGGCACTTATCCCTTCTTCAATCAGATAAGGCTAATGAAATATGTGTAGATATGTATTTATAGTAGGTGAGTAAACACACACATTCCTTTGTTCTGTTAGATAAGAGAGCTTCAAAACAATGACAGCCAGGAGTAATAAGTTCATCCAGTATTGTGTTCTAACTCTATTCCCCAATAAAAAGAATAAAGACTCTTAGGGAAAATGTTTAATTTTAGGACTTAGCAGGCAATATAACACGAGGTGGGGACATTTTACAGTAACAGAAATTAAGAAAGTATTTAAAACACATGTACACACACACACACACACACACACACACACACACACCACTGTGAATACATCAAAGGGACACAGGAGTTAAATGAAAGAGCTTGCAATAACCTAAGCCAAACATCTGAAGAAAAAAAGAAGATCAGTATTGGCTTATAACACAAACTATAAAATAAATACAAATGAGTCTATACTGATACAAATAAAATCCCAGACACTTTTAACTGTGGATTGTATATATTACTTCCTTAAAAATAATATAGAATGGAAAGGGAAATATAGCAGAAAAACCTTGGCAAAGACTGAATCAGTCCAGTGCTTAAGATCAGTATCAACATCCATATATCATGTTAAGGCGTGCTACAGTCCATGCGGTCACTAAGAATCAGACACAATTTAGCAAATGAACAGCAACAGAAACCATTAAGATGTGATAAAAGTGGTATTTTATGTCTATGATCTCTGCCCCAAAATATATATCCCAAGTCTAATCGTCAGAAAACAGACAATTATGACAAAATGACATCTACAAAATAGCTGATGAGTACTTCCTAAAACTGTAAAGAACATGAAAAATAAAAGGAGTCTGAGAACTTTTAAAGCCAAAAAGTGTCTATAGAGACATGATAATTAAAGGTAAATTGGCCATGGGTGGAAACCTAGAACAGAAAAAGACATAAGATAAAAATTATAAAAGAGGAAAAAATAAAGTGTAGATGTGAAATAACAGAAAATAAAAAGCAAGATCATAAGCGTATGCCCAACAATATAAAAATGACATTTAAAAATATTTGTGAAAAATGCATATATATGGAATTTAGAAAGATGGTAACAATAACCCTGTATGCAAGACAGCAAAAGAGACACAGATGTATAGAACAGTCTTTTGGACTCTGTGGGAGAGGGAGAGGGTGGGATGATTTGGGCAAATGACATTGAAGTATGTATAATATCATATGTGAAATGAATCACTGGTCCAGGTTCAATGCATGATACAGGATGCCTGGGGCTGGCGCACTAGGATGACCCACAGGGATGGTATGGGGAGGGAGGTGAGAGGGCAGTTCAGGATGGGGAACATGTGTACACCCGTGGCGGATTCATATTGATGTATAGCAAAACCAATACAATATTGTAAAGTAATTAGCCTACAATTAAATAAATTTATACTAAAAAAGAAGTTATTCAAATAAAAAACTTATACTACAAAATATATATATATATATGTAATAAGTATGTTAATAAGATTTGTCCCCCTAAAAATAATAATAATATAGTTTTAAAGTAAAGTGATCTAAAAAGACACAGCATGCAAAATATATTTCTGCAAATAACTGAGCTTCATAAGGCCAAAGCATAAAAAAGTAAAAGAAGTAAACAAGTCCACTGTTATCCTTAGACTCTTCAATACTGACAACTGATGGAGCAAGTTGACTTAAAAGTAAGGATAAAGAAGAATCAAAGAACACTATTAACCAAGTTGATTTAGCTGACATTTAATGAAAACTGCACCCAATGAGAGCAGAATATGCTCTCTTTCACGCTAACAAGAAATATTTATCAAAATAGACCATATTGGGGGCCATGAAAATACTATTCATAAATGTATGCCAACATCAATAAAAAATACATCAATAGCAGAATGATATCTGGAAAATTCTAAAATACTTAGAAAACTAAACAACACACTGATTAAATCATGAGTCAAAGAAGGGTTCCCAAAAGATGTTAGAAAATGTTTTGAAGAGAATAAAGAGAAAATATAACAATCAAAATTAATAAGATGCAGCTAAAGCAGTGCTTAGAGGAATATTTATAGCATTAAACATATATGTGAAAAAAAATAAAGTTCTCAAGTTAATGGCCCTAACTTCTACCAGAAGAAGCAGAATATGGAAGTAAAATAAATAAATCCCAAATAAGCCGAAAGAATAATGATGATAAGAGCAGATTTAGTGAAATTTAAAACAGAAATAATAGGAAAGAAAAACCGCTAGTTCTTTAAAAATATGAGAAATATCAATAATCTTTAACTGATCAAGAAATAAAAGACACAAAGTGCCAATAAAGAATGAAAAAGGGAGTGACATTAGCATTATAACATCCAGTTCTGAATTTAAAAGAGATAGGACCTTGGTTAGGCTGCAGAGCCAAGGGAGTTGGTGAGCCTGCCAAACTTCTGACTCTCCATGATCTGGAAAGAGGGTACTCGGGATGGTGGATAGTTTGTGGAGGTCCAGCCTCCCTGACAGAGGAATCTGCCACACCATCTAAGTGGAACAGAGATGAGTTTTGAGTAGAGGAGATGAAGAAATTTTCTAAGTTGCCCTCCTTGCCAGGGCAACACTGCAAGGCACTGGGCTTTAGCAACATCAAAGGTTACCTCTTCAGCAAAGCTGGTGGAAAGCAAAAGTGGTGAGTGACCATCCATCTGCCTTAGTGCAGGCTGCAGCTAGAGATACACATTTTTCTCAAGTAACACCCAGATTTCTGAGAAGGCATCTCAGTGACTGGGGGGAGAAAGAAGAAAAGGAAGGAGGGAGACAAAAATATTAAAGGGTATTGAAGGAATGCATTCCTATTGTGTGCTTTGAGATTTCAGTAGTCAATCCACCTACAGACTTCTTAGAATGCCCCACTACAGGATCTCCCTACTAGGCTGTGGTCAACCTCCAAAGTTGTAGGTGCTGAGACAACATCTGCTGCCACTCTACTGCTAGTTCCCACAATATCAGAGTGAATTCAGGAGATCCAGCTCCAGGAGGAGAAACCACAAACTTGAGATATAGTGCCACCTACTAAAATGTAAAAGTAAGGTTACTAATCATCAGCTTGCTGAATTGTAAGAAACAAAGAAAGCATAAATTCATAAAGTGTCTTCTATTTAAATGTAACACCACATGTGTATATCAAACACTATGGTATCACAAAAAGAAAATGGTATTTCTCAAGCAACCAAACTCAAACACATAGAAAATTGTGTTCTAATTGGTAAAGAATTCAAATAGTTGTTCAGTTCAGTTCAATCACTCAGTCGTGTCCGACTCTTTGCGACCCCATGGATCGCAGCAAGCCAGGCCTCCCTGTCCATCACCAACTCCTGGAGTTCACTCAAACTCACGTCCATCGAGTCAGTGATGCCATCCAGCCACCTCATCCTCTGTCGTCCCCTTCTCTTCCTATCTCCAATCCCTCCCAGCATCAGAGTCTTTTCCAATGAGTCAAGCCTTTGCATGAGGTGGCCAAAGTACTGGAGTTTCAGCTTTCACATCATTCCTTCCAAAGAAATCCCAGGGCTGATCTCCTTCAGAATGGACAGGTTGGATCTCTTTGCAGTCCAAGGGACTCTCAAGAGTCTTCTCCAACACCACAGTTCAAAAGCATCAATTCTTTGGCACTCAGCCTTCTTCACAGTCCAACTCTCACATCCATACATCTGTCTCTTATACACATCTTGTGGATTAAGCCAATCCAAATTCACAATGTAGTTCGTTGTCAACTCGAAATTAGGAGTGTAGTCAAACTTTAAAACATGTTTACCAAAATGACATTAATTACTTTATTTTGAAACTTCATTTCAGCATCGGGTGTTTCTACAATCAGCTGATATGATGACTTAAAACAATAAAAAGTATGGGCTAGGCAACATGTTATACCAATTTTGTTCCTGCTGCTTCTAGTTTCTAAGTTTAAAATCTTCCCCAGCAGTACGGAGAGGTTAGAGTCAAACAAATAATATGAGCTGTGAATAACTGGAGGAGAACTACAAAGATATTTTCCAGAGATAGCCTCTCAGCTGCAGATCTCTGATGATGCAGAGCTCAGGTAGAGAAAAGGAATATTTTACATCGGGAGTTTTGTCAGCCACAATCAGGAATTATGGTCCCTAGACCAATATCGAGAAGGAAGAACTGAAAAGAGAAAAGAATGAAGATCAATGCTTCCAGCAGAGAAAACATTGCAGACTGACTTCCTGCCAGACTAGATCTTGAACAGTCTATTCCAAAAAGAAAGAGCTTTCATCAAGCCAGCAAGAAGAGAAGGCGTATCAGTGAGTGGCGTTCTTTTGGCTCATTTATCTTAGCCGAAAGATGTTTCAAGTAAGAAAGGAAAATCTATTTGAAGGTCTTAAAGTTAAAAAAAAAAAA